>JAHBCN010027472.1:0-10056 GCA_019359885.1 Listronotus oregonensis | reverse complement strand
ATATATGTATTATCAATACACCCCAAAAGTTTAACCCAATTTAAAAAACCTTAATATAAAAAGAAATGGAGTTTAAAAGGGAAAACGTTTTTTCGCAATTTCGAAAAAAAAAGTACATTTCTTTAAAATAACCCAAAAAAACCTTGTGCCCTTTTTGGGAAAAACTAATTTAAAAAACGCCTTTTTTCGATATTTTTCTGTTTTGAACTATGACATTATTTGGGCGAAGTTTCAATGTTTAAAATATGGGTTTCCCAAAAAAAAAGGGGAAAAAAAAAAAAATCATGTTGGATATATCCCTGTCAACAAACCTTAAAAAATTATAAATTATATGAATATTTTTAAAAATTAAAATAGTTATATAAAACATCAAAAAAACCAGTGTGCTTTTCTTTGTTTTATGAACAAACGATGATGTAATCAAACACTAAATTAAATATTAACATCCCGGTTTTGACTCAAATTAAAAAAATGAAAAAAATTTTGGGGTTTTTCCAAGTTTGAATTCGTTTCTTTCTCTTTAAAAAACCCTTTTTATTGTTATCGGTTCAGTTGCCGCAAAGTCCGAAACCGTATTTTGCATTACTTTTTTAAATTTTTTTCCCTTTAAAGCCGTATAAAGAAAAAAGTTTGTATTTTATTTTGCTGTGTTAAATTATTTGGGAATACTTATTTTAAAAAAAACCCGGGGTTTACGCTTGATTTTAAGCTGACAATATTTCTAGAGCATTCAAAAACAACTATTTCACAGAGGGGTTTTATAGTCAATTTAATTATTTGTAGTTACGTTATGGGGGGTAGAAAAACGATGTCGAAAAATTAATTAGACATTTTTTTAATCAATATTAGGTTAGAAAATTTCTTTTTGCTTCGAAATTCATAGTTTTTTTGGTTTTTTTGTATGGTTCAAAAATTTAACAAATGATGTTTTAAATTTTTCCCCCCAAAAATTTTTTTAAGGAACCCTTAGCACAAGGTTTTTTAAAAACCAAAAAAGGGGCCCTGTTTTCTACATTGGAAGGGAAAAAAAAAGGGCCCCAAATTTTTCCCGGGGCCCCTTACGCCCCCCCCTTGGGGGGTTTTTCGCCCCTCCCCGCCGGGGGGGACCCCGGGCGGAGATGCAGGAAAACGGGGGGTTTTTCCCCGCCCCCCGATGTGGCTTCCCCCCTGGGGGTTTTGAAAGCCCATTGGCCCTGTTGCATTTTGTTTAAAACCCCCTTTCCCCCTTCCCCCTCAGGAGTGAGAGACGTGAACCCCCCTTTTATGAAAGGAGCCTTTTCCCCCCCTTTTAAAATTTGGGGAAACCCCCATTACAGTATATTTTTTTTTTTTACATTCGTCTATATTTTTTAAATTTTAAAAAAAAATAAAAATAATCTTGTAGTATTTATTTATTAACAAACTTATAAAAAATTAAAAATTTAAAAAAGGATTAACTGGAAAAATATATTGGTTTTTTTTCAATTAGAAGAGGAATGTTTTTTTCCCAATCGCCCCTTAAATTTTGGGAGAATGTAATAAAAACGACAGTGGGAGGAAAAAAATTTTTTTTTTTTAAAAAAAATTTGGAATAATGGGGAAGAATGGTAAAAAATTTTTTTTAAAAACCAGGAAAATTTAAAAAAATTTTAATTTTTAAATTTTTTTTGTTTATAAAAAATACTGCCTGGATGAATATGTTAACACATCAAAATGTAAATAAAACCCCCAAAAAAAATAAAAATAAAACTCAAAAAAAAAAAAAACATTTTAAAATGGGTTAATGTAATTGTAACGAAAAATTTAAAATTTTTTTAAAAAATGACGATAAAAAAAAAAAATTTTTTGAAGCAAAAAAAAACCCCCAAAAAAAAGTTTTGCCGTTTTCGGGGGTCCGAACAAAGTCAGAGATATTGCCTGTGTTTGTTCTTAGTGTTTAAAATGGCGGGGGAAAATTGGGAGGCAAAACACCCCTGGGGGGGCCCCCCCGGGGGCCCCCGGAATTACCTTTTCTGAATTTTAAAAAGGGGTTTTGCCATTGATCTGGGGGAAATTTGTTTATAACCCTTTTCCCATGTAGCCAGAACTTCTGAAGGGGGACCCCTTAAGATTGGAAATATATTGATAGTATTTTTTTTAAATTTTGGAAACCCCCATTTCAATTTTTTTTAAAACCGGAAATGGGGGGGTTTTAAAAAAAAAAATTTTTTCCTAAAGGTTTAAAAAATTTTTCAAAAAGGTAGTTTTTTTTTCATTAGGGAGTTTTTGGGCAAACCAAATTTCTTTCGGGCCTTTTTCAAAAGGAATGTTTTTTTTTTAAAACCTTGTTTTGCTTTGCCCAAATTTTTTTTCGGGATTTTTTAAAAATTTTCCAAAAAATTTGGTAATTGTTTTTGTCCATGTTTTTTAAAAAAAAAATTTTTGGGAATTTTTGGGGGGAAACCCCAAATGATTTTTTAAAAACCCGTTTTGAAGTTTTTCCTGTTTTTTTTCATGATAATCCCCCGTCTTTAATCCACTTTTAAATATTAGATCCCGGCCCCTTTTTTTAAGCCATTTTGGTTCCGGGGGGAAAAATAACGTTGACCCTTTAAAAAAAAAAAGTTAAAATTTAAATTTTTTTTTAAAACCCGAAAAAAGGTAAGGGGTTCCCCCCACATAGTAATTTTTTAAAAATAAATTTCATTTTAAAAAACCCCTTTTAAAATTTTTTTAAAAAAAAAAATTAAAAAAAATTTTTTTGGGTTGTTTGGGAGAAATGGGAGGAGCCATGGAGAATGTTTTCCCCCCAAATTACTTGGGGAAAAAAAATTTTTTTGAGCTTCAAAAAAAAGTAATAATCCAAATAGTTAAATTAATATTTTGCATTCCCAATGCTATATATTGCTGCACTGAAATTTTTTTCCCAAACCCCCCCCCCAGATTTTTCCCTGGGCCCCCGATTCCTAGCCGTTTGCGTTTTTTACCTTTTTAAAAAAAAGGGTTTTTTTTTAAACCCCAAAAAAAATCTAACCCAAAAAAATTAATCAACCAGCCTAACCTAATTTTTAACCCCCTTTTCCCAACAAGAGTATTGCCCTCAAAATAAACCGTTTTTGGGGGCGTCAGGCGGTAGGACTCGGGAGGATGGGGGTTTTTAAAAAAAATTTTTCATATATTTTTACATTGCTTCCCGGGTGCGATTTTTTTTAGATCTAGGGAAAAATTTGAAGGGGCCCCCCCTAGCCCCAAACTTATCCATTGGGGGCCCCTTTTTTTAAATTTTTTTTTTTACTTTTATAAGCTTTTTTAAAAAAAAAGTGGGGGGGAAAATTTTAAAAATTTTTTAAAAACCCCCTTTTTTTAAAAAAAAAAAAAACATATTTTTTTTTTTTAATTTTTTTTTCTTTGAACCATTTGAAAATCTTGCCAGCTACTACGAAATGATCCCTTGCTAAAGACCAAGTCTCGTTTTTTGGGAAAAAACCCCAAAAAACCTTTTCCCCCCCCAAATTTTTTTTTTTAATAATTCCCCTTTTTAAAAAAAAAATTTTTTATAACAAATTATTTGGGAAATCCAATTTTAAAAAAATTTATTATTAGATTTTTTCCACCGGGGAAAAATATACTTTTGATCCATCTTCTTAAGGAGTTAGGAAAACCCAAAAAATTTAAATTCTTCCCTAAAAAACCCTAAAGATAAATTTTTCCTGAATTTTAAAAAATTTTTTTTTTAAAATGGTTTTAAATTTTTTTTTTTGCGGTGCGGGGGGAAGACATTTGGGGAAAAATAATCCGGCTAAAATTTTATCCCATTTTCCATATTTTGGTTTTTTTCCTTGGGGGGCCAATTTTTTTTGCATCTGCCCCCGCCATTAATTTTTAAAATTTTTTTGGGCGATTTTTTTTTTTGGACCCCTTTTTTCCTTTTTTCCCCCTTTAAAAAAGCCAATATTTTAAAAATTATTTTCCATGTTTTTTTATTATACCTATTATAAATTTTTTCATATTTTTATTTTTCGAAAAAAAAAATTTTACACCAATGTTTTTTCAATGATTTATATTTAAAAAACCCAAAAAAATTTTTAAAAATGAAAAAAATTTTTGAAATCATTTTTTAAAAAAATTGGGGAAACCCCTTTTATTTTTGGGGAAAAATTTTAAAAAAAAGATAAAAAAATTTTCCATTACAAAAATTTAAAATTTTGGGGTTTTCAAAAAAATCCAAAACCCCAAAAAAAAGGGGTTTTCCCCCGGAAAAACCAAAAAATTTTTTTAAAAAATTTTTGGGGAATTTTTAAACCCCGATTTTTTCATTCAAAAAAAAGAGTTCAAACAATGAAAACAGTTTTGGGGAAAAATTCATTTTTGAGATAAAAAAGCAACAAATAAGACCCCTTTTAACATGACGAAATCGAAAAATCTGTTGGGAACAATTTTCCCAATTTCTTGAGCAAAAAAATTTAAAAAATTTTGGGAAAAAAGATATTTTGCCAGAAGTTTTGGGAAAAAAATTTTTTAAAAGATTATGGGTATAACAGGGAAAAAAAGAAATGGAGAGGACAAAAAAAGAGTCTAGAAAAAACCCTTTGTGGAATACGGGGGAAGGGGGGAAAGAAAATATTTAAAAAATTTTTAAAAAAAAGGGGGGGTCCATTTCGGGACAAAATTTTTTTAAACCACCCTGATTTGAAATGCAAAGGCCGGAACTTTGGGAAAAAAAAAAAAAGGAAAGGGGTTTAAAAAAAGCATTTACCACTACAGATTTTTTTAAAAATGGTCAACCGTTGACGACGACAATCCAGACGGATTAAAAAAAATTTTTTTTCCAAATTTGTTCCTTTGTTTTTTCCCCGGGGCAACGAAGCCGTTAATTGTAAAATTCAGTATTTTAAAAAAAAAGGGGGCCCCCCCAAAGGGGGGTAGGTAACTAAGAATTGTTATATTTATTTTGTTTGCTTAAAGTTTTTTTTTGGGGGCAATTTTTTTAAAGCACCCCTTAATTTTACATAAATAAGTATAAACAAACAACAAAATTTAAAAATTTACAAAAAAAAAATTTTCCATAAAAAAAAAAAAAAATTTTTAAAAATATTACTATTATTTTTTTAAAAAAGTTACATTAAAAAAAAAAAGGGGTAAAGATTTATACAAAATACAAAAAATTTTAAAAATCAAAAAAAAAAGAAAAAAAACATATTATCTGATATTATCTAAAATATACAAATACGAAAGGCAGATGTAAAATTTACTCCTCTAATTAAAAAAAACCAAAAAATTTTATTAAATGCCTTTTAACCCCCTTTTTTAAAAAGGTTTTTTAAATTTTTTGGGGAATATTTTTTAAGCTGTCGGGGGAAATCCGTTAAAACCCCTCAAGACCCCTAAAGAAAAGTGAGTTTTGTGAGCAAACCCCAGAGACGTTGGGTATATAAAAGTTTTTTTCTAGAACGAGTGTTATACCCATGAACATTAAAATTGTAATTAACCCTGTCCATCAGATACGGGGGGGGCTTGTCCTGGGGTTTTTTTTTAAAAAAATTTTGAAGATTATACAACAGTAATTCCTTTACTGGTAACCACGGGGGTTTCCCCCAAAAGACCCCCGGGGGGTCAATCTGGGGTTCCCCAAGAATGATTTTCATTCCCCCTTTTTTTTTCAATTTTTGAAGGCGAGAAATCTCATTTTGTTTTAAAAAAAAAAGAATGGTGGAGCAATAGTTAAAATGTGGAAAAAAGGACCCTGTTAAATAAAAGTTTTGGGGTTAAAATTTTAAGATACAGAGCAGCGAATCAAATAATTAAAATTTAAAAGCTATGATCCCAATAACATGTTTCCCCAAAGGTTTTTTAAAATTTAAATTCCTACCCTTTTAAAAAAACCTAAATATTTAAAATTTTCAATTCTTTAAAAGGAATTTCCCCAAAACCCTTTATTTTTAAAAATTTGGGGGAAAAATCCCCGTAATAGGCTTTTTTCCCAAAATCATATATTTGGTCTTGTTTAAAATTTTTTTTTAAAACATTGTATTGCACCATCTGTAAACTTTTTGGGGAAAAATTTCTTTCCCCAAACCCCCTCAAAAATTTTTGGGGGTTAGCAGATGCGAAAAAAAAAAATATATCGTCGGGGAAACAGGTGAGAGAACAGTTTTCCATAAAGGGGAAAAAACATTAATATATGATGAAAAGTAAAAAATATCCCTTCCCTGCGGCAAAGTTTACTGATAAATCATCAAAAAAAATATTATTTTTTTTTAAAATTTTGTTTTTTCCCCTTTAAAAAGTTTTTAAAAAACCCCCAAAAGGGGTCCCCTTTTTTAAACCCCCCAAAAAATGCCAGTTTTTTAATTAAACCCCTTTTTTATTGACTGTTTAAACGCCCCCCTCAAATCAAAAAAAATACGCCCCCTTCCAAATTTTTTTTCCCAAAATTTAATTCCATTTTCCCCCAGAAAAAAATTAAAAGATTTTCCCTTTAAAAAACAAAAAAAAACCGTTTTTAAAAACCCCCCGGGGAAAAGAGTTCTTTTTTATGAATTGAAAAGTTTTTTCCCGTGAACTTTTTTTTTCAACCCCCTTTTTGATAGAGGGGGGTTTAAAAAATTAATTGGTTTTTAAGTCGATTTTATTTGATTTAGTTACTTTAGGGAAGGGGAAAAAACCTTTATATCTTTTTAAAATAAAAATTTCCCCCCCAAAAAAAAGTTTTAAAGCGCAAGGCCCCGTTTAATGCTATAAAAGTTTTTTAAAAAAAAATTTAAAATAAAAATCACCCGGGGCAAATTTTTGGGAAAATCAAAAATAACACGCTTGAGATAAGAAATGTTTTAAAATCATCAGCCCCCAAAAAAAAAAGTGGGAATTTGGAAAAAAAAATGTTTTTTTTTTCTACTTAAAACATCTTTAATGTTTCAAAAAAAAGCTTTAAAAGGGATTTAAAAACACCCGGGGTTTTATTTAAAATTTTTATCATCTATTTTATTTTAAAATTTTTTCAATTTTAAAAGGGTATTGTTTGTAACTTTTTCCCCAAAAAACTTTTTTTAATTATTTCTATTGTTAAAACCCCAAATTGTAAAAAAATATTTTTTCATCACGAATAAGGAACAGCAATATTTCTTTTTTTTTTAAAAATTTTTAAAAATTTTTTTTTTAAGATTTAAAATTTTGGGGGTTTTTATCCCTTTTGTGAAGGAACCCCCAAATCTATCATTCTACCACAGTTTATTTGGGGGGAAAATTTTAACTTTTTTTTTTGGGGTTTTCCTTTTTCAATGCCTTATTTAAACATTAAAATAAATTTTGGGGGTTTTATTTTTTATTTTATATCTGCAAAAATAATATTAAAAAAGAACACCCCTTTTTAAAAAATTTTTAAATTTTTTAATTTTCAATCTAAATGGCGCTTTTTTAGCTTTTAAAAATTTTGGGGGGTGCCTCGAACACCTCACCATTATTTTTTTTTTTAAAAATATTGGGGGCAAAACCCTTGGGGCCAGGGAGAGCATTTGCAAAAAAAAAAATTTTTTTTTTAAAAAAACCTTTTTAAAACAAAAAAATTTTTATTTTCGGGCCTTTTAAGGGGAAGGGGGTGCACATTTTATTTTTTAAACCCGACTGTAAAAAAATTTTTTAAAGTCTTCATTTTTTCCCCCCAAAAAAAAAAATTTTAAAAAACGCCCCCCCAATACTGAAAAATTCATATACTTTTC
Organism: Listronotus oregonensis; assembly: GCA_019359885.1. Taxonomy (NCBI): domain Eukaryota; kingdom Metazoa; phylum Arthropoda; class Insecta; order Coleoptera; family Curculionidae; genus Listronotus; species Listronotus oregonensis. The sequence goes on along the minus strand of JAHBCN010027472.1, from coordinate 2,383 downwards.
CCCCCTTTTAACCCCGGGTTTTAAAAAAAAAGTGAAAAAAACAACTTTTTTTTTTGGGACCCATATAGTGACGCAATCAAAATTTTTTTTCCAAAAATAAAAAACTAAAAAAAACTAAAAAACCTTTTTTAAAACATTACCTATTTTTTTTAAAATTTTTTTTATCATTTCTAACGTAAAGTAATGGCCCCCCATGACGATTGGGCCCCCCAAATTTTCTATATTTATAACCCCCCCAAACCTTTTTAATCGAGGATGTATTCTGTCAAACAGGTCTCTGAAAAGGGGAAACAACCCGGGGGTTTTTTTTTGAAAATTGAATTTTTTCATCATTTGCGCTGGGGGGAAAAAAGCATTTTAAAAAATTTTAAAAAAGGGGGTTTTTAAAAAATCGCATTTTCTCCTGTCCCCGCTCAAAAAAGAAAGGGGGGAAGTTCACCCCCTTTTCCCCTTTTTTCTGCACGCCTTTTTTTAAAGTTTTTTAAAAAAAAAAAAAAAAGGGCCTTTTAAAAGTGATCCACAGTTCAATTTCATTAAAAATTAATTTTTTTTTAAAATTTTTTTTTTTTTAACCTATGACCTTTTTTAAAAATAATAGATCTAAGTATGAAATCTTTACATCTACACAGTTATTTACTCATTAAGAAATTTTTAAGTCGACAAGTAAAATATATATTTTTTTTAAAAAATTTTTTTATACTACAGGACAAGACAAAAAAAAAAAATTTTTTTTTAAACATGACCTTAGCTTACCCCCTTTTTTTTAAACTGGGGAAAAATTTTTATTTAAAAAGTCATTAGCCCCGCCAGCAATAACATAGTCCTTTTTAAAAATTCCTCTTTTTGATCAATGTTTTTTTTGACAACCCCGTCAAAGGAGGCACCACTTTTAAAAAAATTCCACGGAAAAAAAAGTTTTATAAAAATATTTTTTCCCTTTTTTTTTTAAAATATTTTTTTGATTTTTTTTTACATCACAGAACATTAATTTCTGCGGCACTGGTTGATTTTAAAATTTTTTTCCCATCTTCAGGGTTTTTTCCCAAAAAATTTTTTTTAATTTTGTATTGGGTCTGATCTTTTTAAAAGTGAATCTCCCGTGGCCCCCCTTTTTGGGTATTTTTCCCCCTTTCACTTAAAATTAACAAATTTAAAATTTTTTTTTTTCCTTTTTTTTAAAAAATTCCCCCTTTTTTTCCGTTCCCCAAAAACCCCCAGCCAAAAACCCCCTTTTCTATTCAAAAAAATTTAAAACAAAACCCCCCAGCCTAATTTTTTCCTTTCCCTTTTTTTAAATTTAAATGCAAAAATTTTAAAAAAATTTTCAAAAAAAGGGGGAAAAATTTATCAGTTTGACCCAAAAAGGGAAAAAAAGATCTAGGTTCATTTCAAAAATTTTTGAGTAAAATTTTTTAAATTTTAAAAATTTCCATATCCCCAAAGGGGTTTTTTTTGATTTATTAAAAAAATTTGGGTTTTTTATCCAAAATTTTTTTTCCCTTTTTTTTTTTTAACCCCCCCCCAAATTTTTTGAATTAGGGGGTTTTTTTTGACATTCTGAAGTCTCTGGGTTTCTTTCATTAGCTGTTTTTTACAAAAAACCAACAAAATTGGCTGAACCCCTTTTTTTTCTTTTTTAAAAAGGGAAATTTTTTTTTTTAAGTTTTTCCCCCTTTTTTTTTATTTATAATTTTGGGGCAACCCATCCATCGGGGGCTGGTTCCCCAAAATTTTTGGAGTGGTTTTGGGGGGAAATCCCTTTAAAATTTCAAAAAAAACATAATTTTCCCAAAGGGGGTTTATTTCGGCCTTTTTCCCCGCAGCTTTTTTTGGGGAAAAAACACTCTTACAAAAAAAGGGAAAAATTTTTTTTGGGGGGTTTTTTTTTTCCCCAGCACTTAAAAAAAAATTCCCCCCTTGCAGAAAAAAAAAAAAGGTTTATCCGTTTTTAAAAATTTAAAGGCGGTAAACTATAAAATAACATAATAAGGGGAAAAACATTTAAATTTAAATTTTTTAAAACCCCTTTTTTTTAAAAAGGCAAATTTTGTTATTATTTTTTTTTTTGGAATGCTTTGTTTAAACCAATTTTTAAAGAAAATCATTTAAATTTATCACTTTTCAAGTTTCCCCTTTTTTCTATAAAAAAAAAGCACTTTAAAATGGGATTCGGGTACTACACTCATCTTTTTTAAAAAAATTTTAAATTGCCCCCTTTAAAAAAAATTTAAAAAAAACCCACGAGCAAATTAAAGTACATCCCGATATCTTAAAACTTACAGACGTTATGCTCACAGGACATTCTAGTACCCAACCCTTTAAAACCATATCTTCAGCTGAATCCCCGAGCACCAAACCCAAATTTAAAACAATTTGCGACAAA
>JAHBCN010027471.1:0-10121 GCA_019359885.1 Listronotus oregonensis | reverse complement strand
AATATTTCCAACTTTCTAAATATAAAAAAATTAAAAAAAAATTAAAAAAAAAAATCACTTTTTTTTTTTTAAAAATAAAAACCTAAAAGATAAGTTCAAATCTTTACTTAGGTTTAAAAAAAAAAATTTATAATTGCAATAAATTAAATGGACTTTATTATGGTTTTAAAGATCATTAAATTTGTTATTTCACGAGTTTTTTTTTTTTCCCCAAAAAACCCAAAGTATTTGAAGATTGCAAAAATTTTAAAAATTGCCTAATAAAGTCTGATGATATAGGTTTAGAGAAGCATTATATATTCTTAACCGATTTTTAAATTTTAAAACCCATATCTAGGAAATCTATCGGATATCTTATGTAATACTAAAAAATTTTGGGGGAAGTCGGGAATTCTTGGGTGTCTTGGGTAGTCTTGGGAAGTCTAGGAAGTCTTAGGATGTCTTAAGATATATTGGATATTTTTTGGAAAAATTTTTGGGGAAATCTTAGGAAGTCTTGGGAATATTTTCGGAAATTTTTGGGGAAACCCCCCTTTTTTTTTGGGGGAATTTTTAAAAAGTTTTGGGAAGTCCCTTAAATCTTTGTACACCTTGATGACTAGTGGTTTACCCCTCGTAAAATAGGCAATGCAATTTTTTGTTTTTAATTCGTTTTTTGCATTTGTTTTCGAATAGAAAAATATTTTTCAATTTTAGAAGCAAAAAAGCTTCTTACATATCGTTGCTATAAAAGCAGAAATTTGGACACTATTTAGAATTTTTAAAATAATGAGTTTACCCCGTTCACAAAATCGCAAGCCCGAATTTAACAGCACTGTGTTTGTAATTGTTTCATATTTGCATAAACCCCGAAAAATTAAAATTTTCAGTTATCAGTTATGTTGGGTGATTTTTGTCGTTAATAGCATACAACGAGAAAAAAAAAAGGGGGTAGGGAAGAGATTATTTTTTTCAAAGGGTAGGTTCCATGGGGGGAAGCCCAAAGCCTTTTTAAAAATTTTTAATATACGGTCCGGCTGTTTAAATACAAAACGATTATTTTCTTCGTAAAAATGTATTACAACACTCCTTTGGGAAAACCCACATAAATTTTTATTTTGTAAGGTAGATTTACATATACTATGTTTAAGTTGTCTATCAAGAAATAAATTTGTGACATACTTTTACAAGATTAAGCTCAATCGTGATCTCTGACTCTAATAAACATATTGAGAGCCTAATACATCACGCAAAATATATTTTTTTATGTTTATTTTTGTTTGGAATTAATTCGTACTTGATGTCTTAATTTCAAGTTCGTGACCTATCAATTTACAACTATAACTGACCAATTTTTAAGCAGCTGTCTATTCAGTTTTTATTATTTACTCTAGTTTAAAAATCGTTTAGTGTATTTTACTAACATGATAACATACAGGGGTGGATTGGCCCATCTGGACACTGGAAAAATCCCGGTAAACTGAATCGTATGAGCCCAAGTGGGCTGTTTCATAATATAACATAGACTCATGGAAAAAAATTTTACTGTGGCCTGTTTAATCAATATTCCTGGACCGTTTTAATTATCCTTATGCGACCCTGTCTAATTAAAAATGTTATATAATAGTAGAAGAGCTGGTGAACAATTTTAAGTGTGTTCTTAAGGCATTTTAAAAATTGTCCTGGAAGGACCCCTAAACATAAAAGTCAAGGTCTGGCTGAAGGGTGGCGGCCCGCAACCAACCCCATGAAATAAAAATATTTGAGGAGTGGTAGAGGGCCGCTACCCTTCAGCCAGACGTTGACTTTTATGTTTAGGAGCCCTTTAAGGACAATAACACAAATTTTTAAAGTGTCTCAAGAATCTACTAAAAATTGTTTACCAGTTCTCGGACAATTATGAAAAACTACATTATAAGTAGTCAAAATTATCTCATAAGACTGTAAAATTAACTAATGGACGTGTAGTGATGTCGCCAAGACAAACAAATTTCGACTCTCTGGCCTCGTCAATTTCTCTTATTTAAATGTTCGAGACCAGATCAGAACGCTCTTTTTGGCAAACATATCTTGTTTTTCTCGAGTCCTTTCACTTTCTCTCTCAACCATTAGAATTTTGACGCAGAGTGGTAAAAACCCCCATTTTGTGCAATTTAGTACGCCGCTTTTAACAACAATCAATTTAATGATGCATGGATAGCTCGGGGAAAGCCTATTTCAGCTGCCTCCGAGGTCGCCGGACATGACACCTCTGGATTTCTTTCAGAGGAAATTAAAGAGTTTTTGTGTATGCGAGGCCAGTGCACACCACGCAAGGGCTAATACAAAGAATAATGCAACATTGAAATGATCCTTGAAGTGCAACAACAAAACATTTGTCAGAATAAGACAATGCTTAGAAATACAGAAAGCCTATTTAAAAATCCTCACCTGAATGAAAAAAAAGTAGCTTTACATTATTTACATTCTTGTTTTATTAATATAATAATTAATAATATCTTTTTTTTACTACATTTTAAAAAATACTTAGTTTTAAGTTATTTCTTATAATTTATTTTGTCCATGTTTTTCTTCAGATAAGATCAATTTGAGTGTAGCTTGAATTTAAATTTTAATGTTTTAAACGCGTGCTTCGACACATTTGCCGAGTGCTTGTCCATAAATTAGGTGTATGTCAGCATATTTGCTATAAAAATAAGCATTCTATATTTAATTTTTGTATAGAGGTTTAAAAACTGTTGTTAATAATATATTGTTAAAAAACAAAAACGACTTGTATTTTTAGTTTCAGTAATCTGCTCCGTGTTACAAAAATTTAATTTTGGCAAAAACGGCTTGATTTTGAAAATAATAAGTCCCTTTTGACAACACTTTCAGGTATGTGAAGTGAGATGTCAAAAATTGAGCCCAACAAGTGTGATGGTAAGTCCAATCCGGCATACCCTATATAGATATATATATATATATATATATATATATATATATATATATATATATATATATATATATATATTATTTTATCCAATTCAAACCTTAAAGGGAAGTTGATATTTTATAAAAGTACCTAATTACTTTAAATCCTAAAATAAGAAAATTTTTGAAATTTCATTTTTTTAAATATACCGTATATCTTGGTAAATATTAATGCAATACGGATATTAAACACAACAATATTCTCCTTTTATTGAACAACCCTGGTTTTTGGTATTAGACCTTTATTCTAAAATAGTTCAAGGTGAGACAAAAGGTTATTAAGCTGTCCATGGCACTGCTTTTAAAATAACAACTTTTATCAACAATTTAAGCAAATCTGAGCGCAGACAATCTTTGGACTTGGAATTAATTAACGAACTTAATGAATTATTCAGAATATTTGCTCTGTATATTTAACATTACCTCCGGAGGCAGGTATGCATGTACAGCGTAATTTTCCGACTAACCTTTTTTTTGCCAGTTTTTTATTTTGGTGAATTGGCCATATTGTAAACGGCAACAAGCTCTTTAGTGTGTTTTTTTCTTTGTTGCATCTGGACCTTAAAAAGGGCAAAAAAATTGTATTCACTCATTTTCTCCACGTATGCATACGAAAATACATTTTAATTAATTATTACCAAGTCGTTCTTGTTAAAAATGTAAAAAACACCGCAATAGAAAAATCCAGTTTTAGTACAGCTATCAGAATGTAGTTTTGTATTTAAATTAATTGAATTTAAGTAGAGTAAAAGACCAGAAAACGTCAGAGTCGATATATAGATCCACCGGTATCGATATTGATATCGTATATCGGCATAATACAAATAAATAAAATAAAAATAGCTTTTGCACCGGAACAAGCAACAATTGATTTAAAAGTCTATAAAACTATAAACAGGCATTGAAGTCCAAAATAATTACTTTATTCAAAGTTTTAATAATATTTAAATACTTGAAATGCATTTGTATACGAGGTCTGTCCAGTAAAGACACGTAAAGATCCAATATGGCGTATGAGATGCGATGTACGGCCCCGCTAACTAGCGCACTATATTCTGATGGTAATATAAGCGGACAGTAGTCATCTGCCTGTCGAGCCGTAACAAACTAAATGAACTTTAGTTGTGAGTCTCATCAGTTAATGAGATGGAATTGAAAATTATGATCAAGTTTGGGTGAGTTTATAAAACAAATATTAATGTATTGAGTGGTTATTTATAGTGTGAAAATGTTTGAGGAAACGTCATTTAAAGGGCTAGCTGCTGGGGTAACAAGGTAAGGATATGCATAAGCCATTGTTTCTGTGGCTGCTTTGTGCAATAAAATACTGAGCGTGTGCGGTTCCTTGTTCGCTTCGGCGATCCCTCAGGCACACGCTGTTCCCTTCCCAACACAGGAGGTTGAAGATCTTGCATCACCTTGCAACCCTTTACAGCGTCTTCTCGATCACCTTTAAACGTCGAAACCACCTAAAGTTGATGTTTTTCAGATCACAATATCACCGTAAGTAGAATTTTATCTCGACGAACAGTAAACACGGACAGCAGAAAGAAGCACAATCAGCACAGGTACGCCCGACACGACGCGACGGTGGTGAGACGACCATGGTGCGTCGTGAGCGGCGCTATACATCGCGTCACAGCCGGCCCTTTTTTATTTTTGGGGGTTTGGGGGAATAACTCCTTTTTCGGCCCCCGGGTTTTCAAAACTTAAACCCCTTAAAAGTTCAAAATAACTAAGTAGCACTTAGTTTAAAGGGGTTGACCTTAACGATTAATCTTTTGCACAAGTTAAATTAAATTTTTTTTTTAGCAAATAAAAAAACGCTTGGCAACATTTAAAAATTTCCAGTTTTATATTTGGAACTAGGCCCATATTAAAAAAAGAAGGAGACAATTTGACAGAAAATTAAAGTTTTTTTCCCCAAAAGTTAAAATTTTTTTTTTACAGTTTATTTTTTTTAAAAGTAGGTTTTTTTATTTTTAATTTTTAAATTTTTTTGTCTGGTTTTCATAATGAGTAGAACCCCAAAAAAGAAAAAAAAAAAAAGGGCCCAAAATTTTCATTTGGGGACAAAAACTCTTTTTTAAAAATTTAATTTTCACAATTAAAACCCAAAAAATAAAAAACAAAAAAAATCAAGTTTTAACATTCAAAATTTTTGTAGACGGTTTTTAATAAAAATAAAAAAAAAAGGCCTAAACTTTTCTTTTGATCGGGTATAAATTATTAAGGAAAAGAAATTGATTATTTTATTTTATAAATGTAAACGAAATGAATAAATGAAAAAAATTTGAGATAGTTTTTTTTTTTCCAAGGGGTTTTTTTCCAAAAAAAATTTATAATATTCTGTTACACTAAAAAGGGGGTTAAATTTGTCCCATAAGGTTTTTCCAATCTATTATTGTTTAAATGCTGACTTCGTATTGTCGACTATTTTTTTTTGTTTTTTACTAAAAACGGTAAAATTCCCAAAAAAAAAAATGCACTAAAAAAAAAAATTTTATATAAAGTTTTCAGAATCTTTTCTCAATAACAGAACCCAACCTTAAAAAAAAAATTGGTCATTATTTAAAATATTTATTTAAATTAATTTTAAAAATTCACAAATACAACACAAATAATTTAACGTTTTTTTCAAAAAAAAATAAAACTTTCTTTTTTGAGGTTATAAAATAACAAAGGGATTAACCAAAAAATCTTCGGCTTAACTTAGTTATAGTTTTAGGTAACAGTTAACCGTTAAGTTTCTTTTTGCAAACGAAACTTACACTTAAGTATCATTAAAATTAAAAGGGTTTACCTAAGTATCACTGGTGCAAACGGGTGTTACTAATGTTATAAATGGATAAAGGAATATTATTATTATAATCTATATCGCCGCCGAAGGTTTGGATGCATTTAATTTGGGGATCCCTGCCCCATACTATTTTTTATACTATAAAATCTGACACAAATTCTTAATTTTTTTTTTCTAGCCCCCGAAAATGTGGCAACTTAAAGGTTTTCTCTAGAAATATATTACCAAAAAGTTTTTTTTAAAATATTTAAAGTTCACACCTCATTCAGCAACTTTTTTTTGGTTTTGACATACGATATATAATTACTTTTGTTGGTATCCCCTATTTGATCGCAAAAAAAAAAATCGTCCTTTCTCTAGAAATTGTATTTGGAAAGAAAAAATTGATTAGAGCGCGGGAGATTTTTTAAAAATGTAACACCAATCTTTAATACATTGATTGGTCTAAGATTAAAATACCATTTACAATAAGTTTTTTTTTTTTTAATTGAGAAAACACCTGTGTAACCATGGTAACTGAGTTTTTAAACCAAGGAAATCCTTTTTTTTTTTCTAACCACAGTTTCTGCTTTTTTAAACCCAAAGCAAACATTTTTTTTTCCCGGGGTTTTTTAATCAAAAAAAAAAATTATAAAATTGTAATAGTTAATTAATAGTACGCCTCTGATTTTAAGACATTTGTAATAAAAGCGAGTTTTTTAAAAGCCCGGGGTTTCTCCACAGATAAAGTTTTAAATATTTAATTTTAAAAAGTTGAATGTTTTAACCGTACTTTCCGATATCCAATTTTTATTAAAATTTACTTGGGATGTTGCCATGTTGATATGCAAAAAAAAATCGGAATAATATATCGCTGTGAATCGAGAGGTAACAGTTTTAGGGGGAAAAAATTATAAAATTATAATGCAATATGCTGAACGAAACGTTCTTATAAAACTCATTGAATATATGTATACCCTTATGCTTTGAAATCTTCACTCACACACCCACACACACACACACACACACACACACACACACACACACACACACACACATAAAGTAATTATCTCTGCTGAGTTTATCTGAAGAAAATATTTTAAAAAATTAAGTGATTTAAAATGTCTATTAGTCATTTAGTAAGACCAAAAAGAAATGATAGCATAGATGAAAACTAGGGCCAAAGAAAATCAAAACTAAAAGAAAACGGGTTTAAAAAATAGGGAAAACAGTAAAATCTTTTTGTATTTAGTTTATTCTTATTTATAAGAATGAACTCTAGTAAGCACAAGTACAATTTAAAAACGAAGTTATTACAGAATGGTTAAAATTTATTTTAAACATTGATATAGAAATATACTTTTTATGCACTTCTATTTTGTAAAATTTTGTAATGCCAGTTAGTAATTTTGGATTCAATTTTTCTTAAAAGGGTTCCCCTAAAAAGGTCGTTCCCCGGCGATACCCCGAAAACCCTTACCCCTGTTTGAAAAAAAAATTTATAATAAAATCGGCCTCAAAAAATGGGAAATTTTTTTTTCTAAAAAACGGATTATTTAAAAATATAAAAAAACTTATATCGTTATAGTTTTCTTACAAACTATGTAAAATAAGGAAACTTTTTTTTGGTTTTTTTTCCTGTCAAAAAAGGGGGGGAAGAGCGACATATTTTTAAAAAAAATTAATAACTTTGTTTCGGTTTAAAACGATTTCGATGAGCTATTTTTATTTAAAAGAGCTTTGCCAGGGCTTAAGATGAAAATTGGTATAAATGTTTTTTTTTTTTTTTTCCCCCGAGATGATTTGTGTAAAATTATAAATTTTGAATTTTTTTTTAAAAAAATTAAAAAAATGGATTATTTTTTCCCCCCTTAAAAAAAACAAAAAAAATAAGAAACTGGAAAAAAATGCATTACTGTATCCTTACCCATTTTAAGCTGTCAGATAAACAACGCGGCCTTTTAATCGAGATTGCCATGACAACAAAAACCATTTATTTCTCTGCGAATATTAAATAATATCAATAATATCTTTAGTATTTGTTTATTATCAATTTAATAACAGCATTCATAATAACACGGCTCGTGGATAATAATAGCCGATTATTATCTACGGGCTTTGGCTAATTGTATCTTCATTGTGCTGGAATAGGATGGACATTTCCAGTTCCTCTTAAACGGGTTGTCAAACGTCTAAACACTTTTATTTTATTAAAATGCCGTCTTTCGTAATACCTTATGGCATGTTGTCCAGCCGCAATAGAGGCATTTGAATTTTTTTTTTAAATAGACGGCGTGTTGATCGTATGCCTCGGTGGTGGAATAAGACATAATTTAAAGTTACTTAATAATGATTAACAACACTACTACTAATAATAACGATATACTGCGTTAAACAAGAACTAAATTTTAAATTATCAGGTTTGACAAACAATGCACTTGTCATTTTTTGACGTCCCTGGTTTCTGTAATTTTTGACGTCCCGGCACTCTCGAATAAAACGCTGCGTTGTTTATCTGACAGCTTAAAATAGGTAAGGATACGAGTAATGCAGTTTTTCGGCAATAACTGAGAACTAATTAAGATATCAAAAACGGTTTTTTTCCATGCTTTCTTTTTTATGCTCTATTTAATGAGCTTATAAAAATAATACCATTGTATAGAAAAAAATGACAAAATTTATATCTTTGACACAAATCAGTCTCTGAAGATAAAACAAAAAAATTAAATTATTACACCAATATTGCATCTTAAGTCCTAGTAAAAACTCTTTTAAACGAAACCTAGCTCATCAAAATCGGTTAAGCCTAAACAAAGTTATTCAATTTTTTTCAAATGTATATTTGCTCTTCCCTCCTCCCTATTTTGACGGTTGGAAAAAAGCTTAAAAAAAACCATTTTAATAGTTTGTGAAAACTATCAACAATAGGTTTAAAATGGCATATTTTTAAATAATCCGTGTTTTTAATTTTTTTGAGGGGAGTCCGCTGCGGCAGAAATGAAACAAAAAACTTCCAAGATTTTCTCAAGGCCGATTTTATTATAAATATTTTTTTCCGAAAGTTATGCGATAAAGGGTTCTTGAGATATCTCTGGAGGACGACCTCATCAGGACACCCTGTATAAATATACCACTTTTTTAAAGTGGGAAATGGTAAAAAACAATTCTAGGTATGCAATGGTACCACAAAGTAAATTTTGATTTTTATGCCTTTTCCCCGGGGTTTGGGGAATAAGCTGTAATATTGTTTTAAAAATTATATATATATATATATATATATATATATATATATATATATATATATATTTAATTAAAAAATTATTTAAAAAAAATTTTTAAATATAATTTAAAAAGTATTTTTTTTATACCTTCCATAACTTTTTTTTTTAAATTGTACTTGCGCTCACTAGACTATATTCTTATAAATAAGGATAAAATAAGTACCTACAAAAGTGTTTTAGACTGCTTTAAAAATATTTGGTTTTACGGAGTAATGATATAAAAATGATAAACTTATCAATAAAATTTTATATTAAAGAATCTATGAAAAATATTTAATCTTGGAAAATAGTAAAAAAACACACCATGTTACTATTAAATCACCAGTAGTAGTTTGTTATTGGAAAAAAAAAAACGGATGAATCTAAACTAAAAAAAATTGAGACTTTACATGATTCTGAACAGCTACTAACCTTTTGACTTTAAATGGTTAAAAACAAAAAATTTTTTTAGTAAAGATTTATTAAAATAAATATTTAGACGGGCGTAAATCCCATTCACCCAATTGTGGGGAAAATAAAAGACGACACGATTGCAATTTAATAACACTTCCCCCAAAAGACCTATACGAAAACAAAGTTTAAAAAGGGGTAAAAAATTTGCTATTAGTCTGGTATGTGCTATGTGGAATTAATCATTATAAAAATACTTTAAAAAAAACTACTATGTTTTTAAGCACTACAATATATTCACAAGTGTGACTGCAGTTTCAACTCACAGAGTCATTTTCAAATAAGTATTTTTCTCTCTGTAAGAAATTTCAAACACCCCCGGGAATTCATGGGGAAATTTTAAAAAAAGACTTGAAAAAAAACGCATAAGTAAACAAAGTTTTTTGGTTAAGATCACTTCAAAAGTTCAAAATAAAAAAAAAAAAAAAGAAAGCAATGAAAAGATAAAAACCATGTACATGTTTATGGGATAGAAAAGAATAAATCGTAGCAAGACCCCCGGGTGGTCTTTCTATTTCTATCCTCCAAACTAGCCATTCGGAAATCCTTTATAGCCGGAAAACTTACGGGTTTAAAAAGATTTTCTATTATAGACAGGAAATTTCTTCTCTGTGGGGCGGAGTTCGCCAGCAGAAAATTCCAAATCGTAGGTTTGTGAT
>JAHBCN010027470.1:0-10116 GCA_019359885.1 Listronotus oregonensis | reverse complement strand
TCCCCCGTTCCCGCTGCCCCACGCCTGGACAATTTTGTTCTACGTATTGGACTTCCCACCTTTAAACTTCCTTTTAAAATGCCCCTCTGTAAACCATTTAATGTCTCAAAACATGTCGTTCCTGTCGCGAAAAAAGTCTGCCAATGTCATCCGTTACTAAGAGCCCGTTCTGCAAAAGCCGTTTAATCTTTTGCCGGCTTACTTTTGAAATAATAACTGGCACATCAACCAAATATCCGCAGCTTCAAAAAAGCGGGTTCCTCTTTCGAGCCAGAAAGTTTTTCTTTTTCCAATTTATTACTCTTATTATCCCAAATCAGCCCCCTCTTTTAGTATTATTCTTTATCTGGGGATCGTCTCCTTAACATTAGCATTTGGACTCCATTCGAAGAAAGCTGTTCGTCTTATTAATGATCCCAAAAAAAAAAGCTTCCTTCTCTTGCCCACGTCGATTTGGGGATCTTCGCTCCCATAGGTATTTTCCGGCTTTTGCTCAGAGAAGTTGGCAAGTAAATTCCTTCCTTGGCAGCTCCCAGCAGGCAACAGAGCAACTTTTATGAATCTTTTTACATTCAACTAGAGGCCCGAACTTCCCGCTTTCTTCGTTCCTTTTATTCCGATTCAAGACTATGGCCTGCCCCCCAGAATTTTCCTTCTCCTCCCAATTAAATTTAAGTCCCGTGTGAACAAATCCTTCACCACACTTAAGACACCCACGGTACGTTATTTACCCACCTTTGTGGTTTTAAAGTTTAAAAAAAAAAAACTACCTTTTATTTCTGAAGCACAAAGTGACTGATGATCTGATGAAGTCCTTTGTAAATTTTGCATTATCGAAGGTTCTGAGAAAAACAAATAGCAAAGTATACAGTATTTTTGGAATTCATGCGTTTTCTTTATTTACTAATAGGAAAGATGACCAAATCTTATATTAATGGCCAAAAAACATGAGAACGCACCGATCCTGTATAGAACCAAAAAATAAGCAAAAATTTAAAAGATACAATAGACCCAAGCAAGGCTAATGCTCGCCAAGTCATTCATAAAAAATAACTGTTTGGATAGTATGGGTGTCAATGTGATATTTAAGAAAAAGGTGTGTTACTAGGTAATAAAATAAAATAATTCTAAACGTAAAAAGTGTCACGTTGTTTATATATCAATATTTAGTTTTGGCGCAAGATTTAAGAACATATCTTAATTTAAACTGAAATGTTTCTAACTTTTTTTTAAGGGTACACCCTGTATGCTATTCTACTATTTGTTTTAAAACAAAATTACCCGCCACCAGAGCTGTCGTAATTACTTTTAAAAAGTAATTCAATTACCAGTTACTCTTCTCAGTAGTAGTAAATTACGATTATCAATTACTAGCATGTTTGTTAAAAGTAATAAAATTTTATTATCAATCATAGGAAGGAATTGAATATTTTAATAATACCCTTTTTAAAATTTAAAAAAAAAATCAATTCTCTTTGGTAATTGAATTACCGTAACGTAATTAAACTACCGTTATGTCATTAAATTCTCATTATATTAATACTCTTCATTCTCTCAATTACATTTAGAAACTAAATTACTTTAGAAATAGTTGAATAACTACCACACCAGTAACCGTACCTGTAATCATAAAAAAACACCTTTTTGGATAATAAAAAAAAAAAAAATAGACTTTAAACCCTGTCAATGTCAAATCTATAAGCACCCAAATTTGAAGTCGATATTCCCACCCGTTTGGGCTCTATCGCGGCAACAGAGTGACACTAGACAGGCAGACTGACGGAAATGGGTGAAATGACTGCTTTTCGTGGTTCTCGAAATTTTTAAAAAAATGCAGAAAACCCGAGGTGGGTTTTTTTGCGAATACAATACTTCCCTCGGCTGGTAAGTAACAATTTTACACACCCCAAACATTAAATTTTCCCAAAAAAAGTATTAAAACGGTAGAGGTACCGAAATTGGGCCCGCGGTAGGGCGTTCGCTGTTCGATGCTGTTTTTGGCTGGTCAAAATTCTGGCAGTTTTTCCATAAATAAATTTTTCAAAGTAATTCAATTATTTATTAGGTAATTGAATTAATTTCTAGGTAATTCAATTACTGTACAAGTAATAGAATTACTTTCTAAGTAATTGAATTACTTGGGATTCGTGAAAATCAATGACCAATCTCGATCACATTATTTCATTAATTGATAATCCAAATACAATTACCTTTTCCGGAAAGTAATTAAATTAAATTAATTCAATACTGCGAAAGTAATTGAACGTTTTCAATTTTTTAATTCAATAACCAAGGCTCTGGCCCCATGGGTGTTTTGCACACTAAACTATTTTCATCCATTTTTATTATTGCGGAAGTTGGGAAATTCTTTATGTGCAAGACACACTAGTGGCGCCCCTTTAACACATTTCCCATCATGCATGGCAGGATATTAATACCTTGTTATATTTTATCTTTGGTATAGTTATAATTTTCAAAAAGACACAAAAAAGGTGATGTGGTGTGTTAATTGATTTTAAGTTTACCTGAAATTGATTGATTGATTGATAAAATAAATACACAAGTTGAGGTTTTGTCCGCCTCGACACTGCAGCCTACAGGGCTTGTTGTATCTCTTGTTTATTTGTTTCCATTTAAAAAGGTTTGACACCTTAGACAGGTTAGTAGCCCTTTTACTGTTCTTCGGGTCCCCAAACCTCCTGGTGGTTAGTGTCCACCATGAGGTTTTGATTTGTTCTCCAGTATGAAAGTGCAGGGCACTCTATATGTGAGAAGCTGTCTCTTCCTCTTCGTCACATAGTCTGCAAATGGGTTCTTCTCTATAGATGCCCATAGTGTGCATATGTTTTCTTAGGGTGCAGTGTCCGGTTATTAATCCTGTCACTATTCTAATCTGATTCCTATTTAGTTTTAGTAATTCACTTGTCAATGCTTTCGATGGTAAGTCCAACATTGATTTAGTGTGATTTTGCCTTGGGAAAGTGGTTCCAGTATGACTGATGTTGTGTTTGAATCCACCGAGTCATGTAGCCACGAACCGAGGCTTTTGGATTCCAAAAACAGGTTCAGGACCCACAAACATTGCTGCGGAGCCTCGCCTGGCCAGGGAGTCTGCATTTTCATTGCCCTGTATTCCCCTGTGTCCTGGCACCCAGGAAAGTACCTGAAATTACTTCAGTATCAAGCATAGGTAACCGTATATTATTTAAATTAACAGATACTGATGCCACACATCTATCTTTATTTAATAAAATAAATGCACTTTTCTATGTTTTACGTTTTTTTAAACAAGTTTTCTTTGCTAAAGTGCTAGAAGCATTCCAGTTTATTATGTGGTTGTTATTAAATGCATGATGCCAGATTTTTTATTTCTGGAATTCTGTGTTTTTAATGTATGATCTATGTTCTTTTATCGTTTAGCTAATGGTCTGGAAGTTTCACCTATATAAAATTTATTATATTCACAAGGAATTTTATGAATAACATTATTTGTGTTTTCGTTTATAGTGTATGGTTTTGTTTTTGTTACTTGAGATCTAATAGTGTTTTGTGTTTTAAAGATGGTACGAATATTAAATTTATTACCTATTCGTTGAATTTTATTTGATAAGCCAGGAATATTTGGTAAAAATAAATTATTAGTTAGTCTATTTTGATTTTGTCTTAAATTTGGTTGTTTAAATTTTAGAAAGCATTTGTTTATAAAATTAAGGGGATAATTATTTTGAACTTAAATAATATTTTTTTCAAAATTCTTTTTCATTTCCTTCATTTTGACCAGAACAAATTATTTTAATTCTATCAAAAAGACTTTTAACATACTTGCAATATTGGTCTCTTATGAGCAGGCCTGTGGCCAGGATTTTTTCTCGGGGGGGGTAGGGGCTTTGAGATTTTATGAAATGGTGGGGAGGGATTCACTAATTATCATTTATCAGATTTGTTTCCAGAACTGTGCTGGAGAAGGAGCTCTTATAACATGAAGACAGATGTTTCGAACCAACAAAATTTATAATTTAGTATTTTATGTACCAATAATCTAAAGTTTAAAATGTAAAAACTTACCAATAATCTAAGTTTTAAAAAACCGCAACTACAAAAGCATTCTTCTGATCTTTTTCCTAGCCATAATGTCGATCACTTTGTCTCCACAGGATATCCCAGTGAACTGAAATCATAGCCAAATGCACTCAGTCTGTTGTCGCTCATACACTACGTGGTGTTTTTACTCTTTTCATTGTAGAAAATGATCTCTCTACACTAGCTGTTGTCACAGGCAAAGTAGCTAAGACGGTGAGTAGTACCTAATTGAACGAAAATAGACTGGATCGCAGAGTCTCTAACATTTCAGCACCTCAGGTTAGATCTATAAAGGGCTTTTTCACACCATAGTTCATACCATAGATATATAAGCAAAGGGAGATAAAACTGTTTACAATTAAAAGCAATTAAACATTGAAACAGTGTCTACCTTCTAGACCATTGATGGTCAAACGTGCTTGATACATGCACCCTTGCCAATTGTCCTTTATTGGCGAATTTTTAGGATATTGCTTTATTAATTTTTCCCTTTTTTAAATTTTAAGATATCATGATCATAACATGTCGTTATGAAATAACTTGTAGCAGCAACGAAATTTGTTTTTATTGATTTTTATTTTCTTTATTAATATTATTCTCAAAAATAATCTAACAAATATTAACGGTCAAGATAGGCAACACTGCTTTTTGAAGTTTATTCATAATTTTTTGTACGCTAGGGTCACGAAGGTCGTCGGTCAGCTAGTAGTCATTTTTTATTTTGTTGTGAGGCGGTGTTGCATTTCGTTTAAACAACTCAGGAGGGATTTGTGTTTTTAGGGGTGCGGTTAAAAAAATATTTTCTTAATATTTTATGTATTATTTTTAATAAACAGACTAAAAAATGGTTGTTAGGTGCAGGTTTTGGAAAACTGTATTCTCGTAACAAAAATCTTTCTTTTCACAGGTAAGTTTAAACAGTTTTTTTTAAAAAAACTTCACTTCATTGACGTGCAATACCATGGCAAACAAATAACATTTTGTTGTTAATACCTTTTATGTTATATTTTTGTGCAGATTAACAACGATTGTTTACTTATTTTAGCTTAAAATTTGATTATATAACTAACGAAAAAATTTTTTTAATATTTTATAATCGATTGAAAGTAATCATCAAGATATAGTTTTGTTATAAACTTTTTTTATTAGATTAATAAAAGCATATGAACGATTTTAATTAAAAAATTTGTTTTAAGGTTTCCTGTTGACCGGAGAAAAAAATTATGGTTTTCCTCTTGTTTTGAAAAGAATATGCAGTTACCACAAATTGCCAACATCTTTCAGATTATTTTGATCCTTGTGATATTATCACAAATAGAAATGAATAGTTAGTTAAATATTCTTGGATTAGTTAAGAATGCTTTAATATTGTAACTGAATACAATAAATTATATGCAAAAAACAGTGAAATTTATTCTCACTTTTTTTCTTTTCTCGTAATCAAAACACATTAAATACATAGAAGTTAAAAATACCTATTTAATATAGAAAAAGGAAATTTATTAACAAAAGAGGCCCTAAAAATAGATTATTTATTTAAATCCAAATCCCAAATTTCAATTTTCATAAAAACTTCCAATTATATTTTGATATTCGTACTAAACTAATCATTTTTCTGGTCTATTAATTTCCTCCTCTCACTTTTACAAAATGGTATTGCATGCGTTTTGATCTCATTAAAGTGGACTTAAAGAAGGTGGCTGTCAGATGATCTGTTATTCCTTTTTATGACAGAAAAGTAATTCTATAAAAATCGGTGTGGATAGCGATGAAGATAAAAACACGGCAATTGCGATAAAGTTAAAAAACAGATTTAAGCTTTTTATTATGTACGGTTAACGGTTAACAATGCCAGTTTCGAAGTATCGCTTTATATGATTAATAAAGTTTAATTATTGTATTAAACCAATACGCTTTTTACTTGCACGTTCCTCGAAACACCCCAAAAAAGTTGTCAGGGCACTTATTTGGACGAGCCCATAAAATAGCTATTTTTTGGTTAATATACTAAAAAAATATATGTTAGTAATTTTTATAGATAAATAGTTTTTGGAAACGAACTACGCCACTGGTGGCCCGCCACGTTTTCGCTGCTAAACATTTGCGACGTTGCCTGCAGGGGAAATTTTTTTATTGGAAGTCCTTTTCTTACCCTTATGAATCTTTGACACACCACAAAAGCCAATTTATGAATGAACGGCTATATCTCCCCTTGCTTATATATCTATGGTTCATACTCAGCTTTTACTACAGAGAGTGACATTCTGTCATCGATGTACGGTGCTAAATTCTCCAACCTATTTGTTTCATGAATAGAAAGGAAGCCTGGAAGAAGCACCTGGAAACTTGGAAGAATATCTTCATTTGAAATAAATCCGTCTGCTAAATTTTGAATCAAACTATCAAGGCAAGGGATGAAGACGGCCACCTTGCAATAGTTTTCAGCCGAAGTAATTTGTGGATTGGCGCGCTTCGTCTGCTTTTTTGTAAGTCGTGGAACCTTCAAGTCAGTTTCGAACAGTTCTTCTAAAAGTCTCGATGCCGAGTTGAAAATTTCGTTGAAGATTTTGTCTGCATCTTTTAATTACACATTACAATAAGCAAAGGCGCCGCAGTTGAAATCGAACCTTTTTGTCTACTTTTTATGTTTTTTATTTCCTTTCAAAGAGGACCGAATTTTCATTTTAATATTGATCCAAAAAAATTGCGTCAGTGTATTAATATTAATTTTTTTATGAATAAAAAAATATATCAAGTTTTTAATAAATTTTTTCTGTTAGATACGTTTGGATAAATGTAAACAAAATTTATACGAATTTCGGGGGAGGGGCTTCGGCCCGACCTCCTGCTACGTGCCTGCTTATGAGAAGAGTCTTCTATAAACGACATTATCTGACTACTTTGAAAACCTGGCACAAATTATTTTGCATGATAACGAAATTTTAAAGTTACATAAATTAAATAACGTAACATATGCGCAGTACTATTATCTACCGTAAGTACCACAGAGAACCACATAAATGACGTATCCTTGGCCAAGTTGCGAAGGTAGAGTTCTTTAAGTAGGTAGGTGGCGTCATCAGGCAGTGGTGTGTTGGTCAGAATCTCAAAAACGGCGAAAGTGTGAAAATTGACGAAAAAGTGTTAAAAAATTAGCTTAAGTGATCTGTTTCATCTACTCAAGTAAGTATTTATGGATCGATAATTTCAATTATTTTAAGGGTCTTAAAGTCCCTTTGTGTTTAGGTATTGTTATTTGTAATGCCTGTTGTTTTAAGATAAGTTTTGTGGGCGAAAGTTGAAATTGGGTGTCATTAATTCGAACATATTTGTGCTTTTTTTTCCAAATTTTTTTTAATTACTAATAAAAAAAAAAAAGCGCTCCAATCCTATTTCTCGTGAGCTATTAGGGAACTTAAAAGCACTAAGTATATTTTTATTACAAAATTTATAAATAAATAGAGAAATTATTGGTGTTATTAAACTAATTAAAACACCAGCAGATCATTTTAAAGTTCTACCGAAAGATTAGAAAAATTTAAATTTTAACTTTTTTTATTAGCCCAAATCATATAAAAAAAAAAATTTTGTATTAATTTTAACAGTTTTTGCGCCATGACTTGGAATAACCTGAATTCAAAATCAAAAAAATCCAACCAATATTTTTTAAAAAATTTTTTAAAAATAATTACAAAAAAGGTGGCTATACCCTTACTCATAAAGGCGTTTGAGAATTTTAAAAACCTAAAAAATTTTTTTTAAAAACCCCGTTTTGACCTTTTTTCACCAGAAAATCCGGAAAATTGGGAAATGATAGTCAATAACATATACTTTAAACTCCGAAAGATGAAAATTTTCGCATTAATAGTTTTTTTTCAATCGCACTATACACAAATTGGCCCTTATTTTTTCAAATGCTGTGAATATTTGGCAAATGGTCCCATTTGAATTTTTTAAAAAGGGTTTTTAAAAATTGAGATAAAAAACTACAAATTTTATCTTACTTTTCCTTTTAAGTTTAAAAACATTGTTAAAAATGCTTGTGAACCTAGAGCGTCGATCGAAAATTCGCGACCGAGGTCGCCTGCAACAAATAAAAAAGAAAAAACCCCCAAAAAATCAAAAACACTATAATCTACGTTTCGGTGGTAAGTCGGCCACCGTTGTCAAAAAAATTAAAAAAAAAAATAGAAGTTTAAACTAAATTTTTTAAAAAAATTTCGTTTTAAAATTAGGAAATTTTTAAGATTTTTTAAAAAATTTTTTATTTTTTATAAAAACATTTGATTTTTTTAACTGGTATATTTATAATTTTCAAAAAACAAAAAAGGGGTAATGGTGTTTAATTGATTTTAAGTTTACCTAAAATTACTTCAGCATCAATTAGGTGACCATTATAATTTAAATTAACAAATATCTTTATTTAGTAATATAAATACCTTTCTTTTTTTTACTTTTTTTTAAAAACTTTTTTTCGGGGAAATGGGGAAATCCTAAAAGGCCCCCCCAAAGCCCAAAAATGAGTTCTCCGAATATCTGCCAAAATATGCAATTAGAAATTTTTTTTCGAAAAAAAAATAAAGATACCTCAAATAAGGGAAATTTAAAAGGGGATGGGCCCTAGTAGAACAAAATTGTCCCGGCGTGCAGGGCGGGGAATAGGGGGACTACGGGGTTTGGCCCCAAAAAATATGGTCGGGGGCTGGACTTCCATAATTTTTGGTCTTTAAAAAGTTGACACATCAAATGTAAATTCGCATTCCTTTTTTTTTTTTAATTTTTCAAAAAGGGTTATTAAAATACTACCATAGAATTTTAAAAATTTTTGTAATATTGGATTTTTATCATCTGATATAATATGGAAAGAATAGATGGCCCCTTTACACCTTCTTTTAAATGGGCGATATTTTTGGGGTTTTTTTTTTTACCAAAAATCTTTTAAAAAATAAAAACACATTTTTTTTAAAAAAATTTAAAATTGTATGATAGTTTCTTTCTTACCCAAAATTTTTGATAAAAAAGGGCAAGATATTAAAGGGGGGTTTAATTTCCCCAATTCTTTTTTTAAAAAAAAAAAATTTTTATAACTGCTTTTTGGCATATAGTTTTCCCTTTTTAAAAAACATTTATGAGAAAAAAAATGGTTAAAAATTTTAGTAATTTTACCTAAATTCCTTGTAACATATTTAAATATTATGTTCTCAGTATTCGAGCAAAAAATTGATTTAAGATAAAAAAAAAAAATCAATTTTTTTTAAACAAATAAGAAAAACAAAAAACTTTCATAAAATTGTACTTTTTTATTAATTAGGGGACCCGTATAAAATTAAAATTTTCCTGGTTTCCCGTAATTAATAATTTTTTCCTTTAAAAGAATGCTAAAAATTTCAAAGAAAAAAATACCCAAATGTAAACCTTATTTCTTTTTTAAAAATCCCCAAAAAAAACAAAATTTTGGGGGAAACATCTAAAAATATTTGGTTAGTTGCCACTTTTTTCACAGCTATTTACTATGAAATTTTCATTTCCATTTTCCAATTATATATTATTATTTTTTGGTTTTCCCCAAATTCGTCTCATAAGAAGCCCAATTTAAAAAAAAAATACTTACCTAAAGTAAAAAATCCGGATGTTACCCCCTTTGGTTTCAAACAAAAAAATAAACCCTAGTCATTTTGTTCGTTTATAAGAAAAAAAAAACCAAAAAATCGGCCAAAAGGGGGAAAAAACCCAAAGAAAATGACAATATAAAACGACGACGTTATTTCCCCCGGATATGGTTTTTTCCCCCCCGGTTTAAAAAATACTCCCTTTATAAAAAAATAATGTATAATTTTAAAAACATTAAATTATTTGTGGAATTTTTTTTTGCGCAGAATCGGGGGGCCCAAATCGACAATTTTTTTATACGGGGTGGAATTTTTTTATCGAAAGGGCCCCTTCCCAAAACCCTTTTAAATTCCGTAAATCTACAAAAAAAAATTTTAATTTTTCACAACACCGGGCAAAAAGACCGTCGAAAAATCTATAACATTT
>JAHBCN010027469.1:0-10081 GCA_019359885.1 Listronotus oregonensis | reverse complement strand
CCTTTCCCACCTGTTAATGTTGATAAACTTTTTTTCGCTCGAAAGCATCCCCGAAGACCTAAGAATTGCGCCACAAGGGAAAACTGTACAGATTTTTTTACAGCTTGTCCCTTTATTTACTGGACTAATATTATTTTTTCATTCTTCTTTGATGAATCACTAAGAAACTATGGTCTTGTTTTCAAACATAATTTAAATTTTTGATAAAATTTCTTAGCGATTTTCACACGTGAGTCATGTAGGCTTAATCAATAATGAACATATGACCCACTAAATCTTAATACTTCAATAATAAATAAAAAAAAATCCGTCAAAAATTGTGGTTATTGCGGTTACAACGTGATTATAGGTATTATGCATTCCATAATTCATTACCATACAATTAATAAACATTAATTCTTGGAAGCGTTTTGTTTTTGAGCACACAAAAGTATCGGTAAAGAATCTCGGGTTTTTCTGGGAATATTTTGTAAAAGTGGACCATATTTATTACTCAAGGGTATTGGAAAATAAACTTACAACATGGATTAACTGATTCGTTGGGTCTTGATAGTCATTAATCTGCAGGTGGGCGGTTTTGATTAGATCTTCCTGTATTGTTTTAAAAATGGTATGTGTATACAAGATTCGTTTTCAGTCCGGGAGTATATCTGTTTATCTGTTATAGTCTGTCTCAAAGTATTCCGTGTTAGCTCTTGCCTTCATTTATGGATTATACCTGCCGACAGCAATAAAACTGCGGATCGGTAGGTATTAAAGGACAGAACATTAGGGGCGGACTTTAATAATATAATAGGATTTATGTTGTTTTGGATAAAAATGTAAGAGTCCTCAATTTTTATAATGTGCTGTAGTGAATTTTCCAGCTCTCAACTGGTATGTTAGTAATTACTTTTTTTATCAAATTTATAAACTGGGACTTAAAGTAGGTGTAACATTTTCGCTCTGATCTTTGATTTTACTTGGTTCCACAAATGTTCTATGGGCTAAACATACAGTGAAAACGGAGGAAGCCGTAAGAAGTATGCCCAGCCTGTTCAGCCAAATTATCACATACATATTGTTTTTTAATTGCAAAAGAATTAAGGACTTCCAAAAGATGCGTTTTTTGTAACTGAATTTAAAATAAATATCATTTTCTAACAAATATTCCTGGATTTCAGTTTTTTTCTTGATGAAGCTGGTGCTTTGTGTGAACGGCTGTGGTAGCTTGCGTTATCCATGACAATAACACTGTTGTTTGGAATATTTTTTAAAAGAAATTTTGAAACCGTTTTCAAAAAGTTTTGCACTTTATCCTCATGATAATCCTTAATATTTCTTGCGACAAAAGCAAGCAGTTTGGGACAAATCTGTCTTCTGAACCAGCTGTATTATGGTAAGGGTTTTCCTTTTTTTGAAGGTGCTTTCGTCGTACAGTTTTGACTGGAATCAACCCATCCTTTGGATACTCTGTCGTGTGTATCCAACCATGTTTCATCAAGGTAAATTATGAATCTGTTTTCTAACCTATATCTTTTAATTTCTTGAAGGTAATTAAATCTCCAAGTGCGAATCTGTGCGATTCCATTTCTACTTGTCTTTTGTCTATTTTGCGGTATTTAAATCCCATTTTACCAACAACTCTATGGAGGGTGGCACGGCTAATATTTATATTGGTTTCGTCTTCGTCTAGCTTCTTTTTTAGTTTATCCAAGGTAGGAATAACTCCGCTTTAATAAAGACAATATATTTTCCTTCTTATTAGGTCCTGATCACTATTGTCTATACGGTGAGATTGAAAATCACTACGTTTTTTCTTTTGTTCAATTCTTCACTAATAATAATATCCCTTATCGATGATATTGGAGTTTTTGTAAGTAGACAGGTTTCTTTTAAAGCTTCTTGTTTAATTAGACCTCTACTGATTAAAGTTTCATACACATTTTTCACAACCTGTTTTGCATCTAATGACAAATGATTTCGACGCGACATAGTTATATTCCAAAACACTTTTTCCGCACAGAAAAACTTATTAAATATTAGCCAAAATATTTATATGCCTAATGGTTAATACTCAAGAAATACCTGGCCCACCCCTGCCCTTATGAACAAATGGGTTTACCCAATAACAATAGGTAATAAAATCGTTAAAGGTTTATTTGGGCATGGTCCGTCAAAAGCCATAACGACATACTTTGAGACAGACTATAACAACAATCCAACGTAACCATGCAAACGGTTTGGTTGTCAATGTCATCAATTTATTGCTTTCAAAGTCGATTAAACATTGGCCCTTGTGAATTTTTCTATTGCCTTTAATCGAAAGGGCGTTAATTCCTTTTTTTATTTTTTTCGACATAACTTAAACTCAACCTTGTGTATCTCCATTAAGTACAGGGAAATAGAAATTGAAGGAAGAGGAAAATTGATCCCTTTTTAGATTTATGTTATTGCTTAGATCTTATTCTACAATTTTTCTTAGAAATGTATTTTGTATTAGCAATGTTGTTTTCCCAAAACTTTGGGAAAACAACGTTTCCAAATCTTTAATATCTCGTCATTTTATTTGAAGAAATTCGATATTTTAAATTATTTAATATTCTGTAAAAATGTTTTTTTAGCTTACATGAAAGTTAAGTACATAAGCTCACAAATCCACTACATTAGGAACATTAAGCTTCTTGAAGTTTTTTGGTTTCGGTCATCGTATTTGGAGCGTGAAGGTTTTAATTTACATTTGGGCAGTAAAAAAACTATATTCAACAAATAAACATACTGATCTTATTTAATATAAGTATTCAACTTATTTTAAAAGTTTTGTGTTATAAAAACCAAGGTTTATGGTAAAAAAAATCCAAGTATCTGTTGATTTTAATCTTATTTACTATTTAAATTGTGGAGGCTTTTGCGGACCATTTTTCATCTTGTTATGTAAGCTCTGATAATCAGGGATCAGAAGATGTTTCAGAGGAATTTCATACAATTCTTACATCGCATACCTTTACATCATCTGAAATACTTGCTAAAATAAAGACTCAGATGGCATTTCGTCCCTCTTTCTGCAGCGCAGTGCATTGGTGTTGGCTGAACCTTTGCGCCACATAAGTATTTCAAAGTTCTTTTGACACGACCCATTTTTCGACTTGCTGGAAGCAGTCGACCTTGTTTCCACTATTTAAAACTGGTTCAAGGAATTTAATTGAGAACCATCCGGATATAAGTTTACTGTCGATCCTACCAAAGATTTTTGAATCGGTTATTACTGACGAAATATTTGCCTCCTATACAGATCTACCCCATCGTCCCTAAACAGCCTTTGGTTTTTAAAGAGGTCGTTCTACGAACGGTCCCGACCTTGGCAGTATAAACCAAAGTTACTTAGTGGAAAGTGTAGAAGAGGGTTACCAGGTGGATGCAATAAATACCGATGTTTCTAAAGCTTTTGACTTTGTATCCCACAAACGCCTTCTAAAAAAGCTGAAGGCAATTGGAGTGAGTGGACACTATCTGAAATGGATTGCTTCATACTTAGAAAGTAGAATTCAGTGTGTGCGTCTGGCTCATAGATATATAAGCAAAGGGAGATAAAACTGTTTACAATTAAAAGCAATCAAACATTAAAATAGTGTCTACCTCTCTAGACTACTTGATGGTCAAACGTGCTTGATACACATGCACCCTTGCCAATTGTCCTTTATTGGCAAATTTTTAGGATATTGCTTTATTAATATTTCCTTTTTAAATTCTTAAAGAGACCATAGATCATAACAGGTCGTTATGCAATAACTTAGTAGCAGCGACAGAAATATGTTTTTTAGTTGATTTTTATTTTGCTTTATTAATATTATTCTCAAAAATAATCAAAAACGGAATATTCACGGTCAAGATGGGCAACACTGCTTTTTGTAGTTTATTCATAAGTTTCGTACGCTACGGTCACCAAGGTCGTCGGTCAGCTAGTGGTCAATTTTTTATTTGTGTTGTGAGGCGGTGTTGCATTTTGTTTTAACTAGCTCAGAGAGAGATTTGTGTTTTTAAAGTGCGGTTATAAGAATATTTTCTCAATATTTTATATATTATATTTAATAAACAGACTAGAAAATGGTTGTGAAGTGCCAGGTTTGTGGAAAACTGGATTCTAGTAACAAAAATCTTTCGTTTCACAGGTAAGTTTAAACAGTTCTTTTATAAAACTTCACTTCATTGACGTGCAATACCATGGCGAACAAATAACATTTTGTTGTTAATACCTTTTATGTTATATTTTTGTGCAGATTAACAATGATTGTTTACTTATTTTAGCATAAAATTTGATTATATAACTAACGAAAAAATGGTTTAATTATTTTATAATCGATTGAAAGTAACCATCAAGGTATAGTTTTTGTTATAAACTTTTTTATTAGATTAATATAGCATATAAACGATTTCAATTATAAAATTTGTTTTAAGGTTTCCTGTTGACCCGGAGAGAAAAAATTATGGTTTTCCCTACTTGGATTTAAAAAGAATATGCAGTTACCACAAATTGCCAAAATCTTTCAGATTATTTTGAACCCTGTGATATTATCACAAATAGAAATGAATAGTTAGTTAAATATTCTTGGATTAGTTAAGAATGTTTTAATATTGTTATTGAATACAATAAATTATATGCAAAAAAAACAGTGAAATTTCTTCTCACTTTTTTTCTTTTCTCGTAATCAAAAAACATTAAAAACATAGAAGTTAAAAATACCTATTTAATTTAGAAAAATGAAATTTATTTACAAGAAAGGGTCCTAAATATAGATTTTTTATTTAAATCCAGATCCCAAATTTTAATTTTCCTAAAAACTTCCAATTATATTATGATATTCGTACTGAACTAAACATTTTTTGGTCTATTAATTTCCTCCTCTCACTTTTACAAAATGGTATTGCATGCGTTTTTGATCTCATTAGTGGACTTTAAGGGTGGCTGTCAGATGATCTGTTATTCCTTTTTATGAAATACAAAGTAAATCTATAAAAATCGGTGTGGATAGCGATGAAGACAAAAACACGGGCAATTGCGATAAAGTTAAAAAAAACAGATTTAAGCTTTTTATTATGTATGGTAAACGGTTAACAATGCCAGTTTTCAGAAGTGTCGCTTTATGTGATAAATAAAGTTTAATTATTGTATTGAACCAATAGGTTTTATTTACTTGCATGTTCCTCGAAACAGCCCAAAAAAGTTGTCATGGCACTTTATTTGGACTAAGTCTCATAAAATAGCTATTTTTTGGATAATATACTAAAAAATATATGTTAGTAATTTTCTATAGATAAACAGTTTTCGGAAACGAACTACGCCACTGGTGGCCCGCCACGGTTTACGCTGCTAAACATTTGCGACGTTGCCTGTAGGGAATTTTTTTATCGGAAGTCCTTTTCTTACACATTATGAATGTTTGATACACAACAAAAGCCAATTTATGAATGAACGGTTATATCTCCCTTTGCTTATATATCTATGGTCTGGCTGGTGTGCGTCTATGAACATTAGTGTAACATCGGGAGTTCCACAAGGCTCTCAAATGAGATCCTTGTGGAACTCCCGATGTTACACTAATGTTACACTTTTCTTGTTGTCTTTTAACTCTGTTGCATTAACCTTTAAAACATGTCGATTTTTGCTATATGCCTACGATTTAAAAATATTTTACCGTGTGCGTAGTGTAAGTGACTGTAGTGCTATGCAGGAAGATTTGGATAGGCTTGTTAAATGGTGCAGGGATAATTGTTTGTCATTAAATATTAATAAATGTAAAGTAATGATATTTTTTAGATGTAAAAGTCCTGAATACAAAATTAACAAAACTGCGTTAACAACAGTATACAATATATTAACGATCTAGGGGTAATCTTTGATAGAGAGCTTAATTTTAGTAGACACATTGATAGTATTATTTTAAAATTATATCGGATGTTGGGATTTGTTTGTAGAACATGTAGAAATATTTACGACACTAACCTGTATAATAGTTTAGTCAGATCGTTTTTGGAGTACAATAGTGTAATATGGTCACCTTCATATGTAAGTCATCAACAATGGATTGAAAATGTACAAAATAGGTTTTTATTGCACAGGCATAGGTTTCCTTGCAAGGACGTGCCTTATTCAACTAGAATCCAGCTGTTGGGGTTAAAATCATTAAAAAAACGCAGGCGGGATGCAATGGCGATTTTCCTGTACAAATATTGAACAACATGATTAATTGTAATGGTTTGGTTGAGTCTATTAACTTTCGTATTCCGACTAGAAGCTAGTCGAGCTCGGCAACTTTTTTATGAAAATAGACACCGAACTAATTACAGACTAAACAGCTTTAAGGGACCGAATTATTTTCTGTAAGTTTAGTTAGTTTTAAGAGAGCTATAGCTGGTTGTTTTTAATTTTAAATCGTATGTATATGTTCTTTTATTTTATTTTATTAAATGACGTATAATATTTTGTAGTTTGTAAGTTTGGTGTCCCATTTGAAAATATTAATTTCTGTAGAGTACATGTAAATTTAAATAAATAAATATTATTAAATATAAATATTTTTGTTTTCATGAGAATTATGACTTTTACTTGTTTTCATTTCACTAAAATTACCTTTTGCAAAGGTAAAACAACATCAAAAATTTCATCTTTAAAATCGATTTTGGCGGCGAATCTCAGGTAAACTGCCTCTTACTTTACTTCAGAACCCCACGGTTCGCCAGTACCTACTTAGATTTTAAACCATCATGGGCTATTCCTAGATTTAAAAATTAAAAAAAGTGGAATAACAATACCAAAACCCGCTACAAATAAGAAAATCTAAAGCTTTTTTTAACCTGTTTGTGTGATTTAAGCTGTTTGTGCGATAACATGAGTAGATTATTCCTTACTTAATCTGCATATTTAAAAAACTTTTGCCGACGGTCTGTCTTCTATACAAGGTTGAAATAATGTTTGATGTATATGGGTAAATAATCTATAGGTCATTGGGTATGATTAATAATTCAGTTAAGTTTTGCTTATAGATTATTAAATCAAAAATACACCATTAAACACCTAAAAAAGTTTTTTTTAAAAATTTTTTTTAAAAAATTTAATTTTTTTAAAAAAAAAATTATTTTTTTTTGAAAAAAAATTTTTTTTTTTTAAAAAAAAAAAAAAAAAAATTTTTTTAAAAAAAAAAAGAAAAAAAAAACCCCCAAAATTTTTTTCAAAAAAAAAAAAAAAAAAAAAAAACCCCCAAAATTTTAAATTTTTTTTTTTTAAAAAAAAATTTTTTAAAAAAAAAAAAATTTTTTTTGGGGGAAAAATTTTAAAAAAAAAAATTTTTTTTTTTCCCCAAAACCCCCTTCCCCTTTTTTTTTTTTTTAAAAAAAATTTTAAAAACCCCCCCCAAAATTTTTTTTAAACAAAAAATTTTTAAAAAAAAATTTTTTTCCCCCCAAAAAAATTTTTTTTTTTTTTGGGGGGGGCCCCCGGGGTTTTTGGGGAAAAAAATTTTTTTCCTTTTTTTTTTTTAAAAATTTTAAAAATTTATAGTCACAAGATCTAAACTATTTTTTTTTTTTTTTTAAAACCCCCAAAAAATTTAAAAAAAGATGACATCATACTAGGTAATGGGGTCATCGTAGAAAAATATTAATGGCGAAAATTTAAAAATTTTTTTATTAAAATTTTGATTTATATTTTTCACAAAATTCGCAAATTTTTGAAATGGTTTTTTCGGGGTTTTGGGTTTTATTTTTTTTTAGTTTTTCAAAATTAAAATTTTTTGGGGGGATCTTAACGAAAAATCCGAAAGAGTCATTTTGACTTACCTTACTATAAGGAAAATCTAGATGTGCTTTACATAACCCCAAAATTTTTTAAAGTTTTTTTAAATTTTTTTAGGGAAAAATATATTTGGGTAAATTTAAACCCCAAATTTTTTTTGTTCTTTCACTAACCCTTAAAAATTTTCTTTCTTATTTCCGAAACTTACTACTTGGGGAAAAGCCTAATTTTCCAAATACCTAATTTTACTGACATTTGATCTTAGAAAAAAAAAACCCCTTTTCTTGATCTTAAAGAAATAATTCCAAATTTAAAAATTTATTAAGAGCAATTACTCAAAAAAAGGGGGAAAAAAATCAATGTTAACCCGGCAGCAATTTGTTATTTCTTGATTAAAACTTGGGATATAAATTAGTATTAAAGATTGAACTTTAACCTTAAACTAAGCCTAATAATTTAAGTCTTAGATGAGGTCAAATTCGTCGTTTTTATTTTTTTTTTAAATTAATTTTTTATTTTACATGACTGTTTTAAAAAATTGTTTTTTAAAAAAAAAACCAATGATGTAAAGAGATGGTTTGAATTTTTTTTAAAATTTTTTTTCCCCGCCGAGTAAATCGGGGGGCCCCTTATTCTGAGCGTTATTCAAATTAAAATTTGGGGGTTTTTTTAATTTGTACCCAGGGGAAAAAAATATGACAGATTTATGAAATAATTTTTAAAAAAAAAACCCGGGAAAAATTTCATTTAAACCTTAAAAAGGTATTCTGGTAGACTTGGGATTCAGTTATTCATTTTTTGGGGGAAAATAGATTTTATAAGTAAAAAAATATTTTTAAAAACCAAAAAAAAAAAAATTTAAAATTTTTTTTTACCTGACAAGCCTCCCCCATTTACAAAAACTAAACTTTTTAAAAACCCCCCGGGGGTAAGTTCGAAAAATTTTTTGGAAAAAATGAGGTTAAAAAAAAAATTTAAAACCTTTTTTATTGGTTTTTTTTTAAAAAAAAAAATTTTTTTTTTTTTAAACCCAAAAAAAATTTTTTGAAAACCCGGGCCCAAAAAAAAAATTGTTTACCTGGGTTTTTTTTTCTACCGTTCAAATTTGGGGGAAAATTTTTGCCCCTTTTTTTTTTTGTTTAAATATGAATAAATACAATTTTTTAAACTTATAGTGAAAATGTTTTTTTTTAATATTTTGTTGCTGGGGTTTTTTAATATTCTAGCGTCCCTTTACCAGTCACCAAAATCAAAATTCATTTTCTTTTTATTAAAACTAAAGTAAAATTTTTTAGGGGAAAAAAATAGTTTTTAAGTTATAACGAACCCTCCCAAACCCCCAAAAATGCACAAATTTTTCCCCAAATTTCCCAAAAATTAGTTACCTATTTAACATACCTAATTAACAAATCCAAATTCAGGGAAATGCGTCTCTGCCTCACTTGTAATAATAGGTCTGTTTGTTACCCAGAAAAAAAGTACACTATTTTACATCTTTTTCTCGCTTTTTTGTCAGTAAACCACTTGTTTTCCGAAGGGGGAATTTGGGAACCCGCTGTTTGGTTAAAAATTCCCTGTAAACTAGTTTTCACTTAATTTTCTACCCTTTTCGAAGTCGGGAAATTAGATGGGTTTTTTACAAGTTGTTTTTTTTTTAATCATAACCATAAACCATTTTTAAAAATTTTAAAGAGTCTAAAAAGTTTAGTATAAAAAAAAAATGGAAAATTATTTACACTAAGTTCCACTTTTTTTTCTTTTCACTTTCCTACTTGTCTTTCTTAAACTTTTATTTAACCAATTCTGCCCCCTTTGTTCCCTTTGACCTCCGATCAAAATTGGATAAGAAAATACATAGTTTTTTTTCCCGGGGGGGGGTTTTGGGGGCGATTTCAGCTTTTTTTTATCGGGGGCAAAAAAGGGAAAATCAAGCCAAACGATGGAGTCCTTCTTCTGGGGTAAGCGCCGGGGAAAAAAAACCCATACCTGTTTTTTTTAGAGCCCCCCGAGAGGAATTTTCCCCCGGGGAAATGGTTGCGCGCTCAGCAGGAAGGAGAGTAACCCACAGAAACGGTTATGCGGGATACCAGTAGCAGTTTCCTGGTCGGGGGTTTCCCCCTTTTTTTCCTTGCACCGATAAGAAAAAACTTTTTTTGAAAATTTTAAAAATTTGGGAAAAATTTTGGGAAATTTTGGGGGGTTTGAGCCCGAAAAATCCAGAAATTCCACTTTTACAAACCTGGGAAATTTACGTGCCTTTAAAGGTGTTGGAAAAGGGGGGGCTGGCAAACGGGTTTCCCCGGGAAAAAATCA
>JAHBCN010027468.1:0-10175 GCA_019359885.1 Listronotus oregonensis | reverse complement strand
ATTTTTATCATACCTTTCACCATTTTTTCTGCACTAGAAAATATTTTTCTTTAACTTAACTGTTTATCGCGTTGAAAACAAAATTGAACCGGTTCCTGTTAAAAAATATATTTTCATTTCCAGTTTTTTGTCTTAGTACGTTTATAATTTATGGTCTTTCATAAAAAAATATCTTTTAAGTAACCCCATTAAAATAAATCCAGAGAATTTAAATCGGGACTAGGGGACGGCCATCTAAGAGTGCCGTGCCTTCCTATCCAAAAACAATATTTCTCTTGAGATACTGTGTTACTGGTGCAACCTGGTGTGGGCATGCCTCCGGGAGTCCCTGGGGGGGCCAAAAAATAAGGGGCTCCTTTTTTATTAAAGGCTGAAAAGAGGGAAAAAATGTCTTTTTAAGGGAGGGTTTTTCAAAATTCTCTATCTTTAAAAAAATGTTATATAATATTATATCAATACGTGTCAAGGTGCTGTCAACAAATCAAATCGTTTGTTTTCCAAGGCAATGCTGATTTTTACTGTCAATTGAATTTTTAATTAAAACTTGAATATTTTTAAAACACCTGAACGAAATTCCAGCAAACTAAATATTTTTAAACAGAGGATAAATATACCTTTCATTTTAAATAAAACATACAATGTGTTCCATTTAAAAAAGGTAAACTTATTCATTTTCCGTAACTTTTAGATGTTTATTTGTTCCTTTCGTTATGCTCAAAAGATAATAGATAAAAAACTATGTAACTTCTACATAAGAAGTTTTTTTCTATCCCTTTTAGTTATCATTGAAAGTGGATGTCAAACTATAAATGAAAACCTTGTACAGTATAGCTATAGTTGAATCTTCTTTCACTTCTAAAATAAATCAAATTAACTGTACATTTTGCGTAAAAATATTTTGGAATGATAATTATAAATTATTTATTAATTCATTCATTATTATTTCACATAAATAAAATTAAAAATCACTTACATAATGATAGCAATCAACCCAACAATCACCTTCACTGGTTACTACGGATGGGTATACTTTCTTTCTACGGCAGATTGGTGAAATATTTCTATAAACCGTCAAAAGTAGAAAATGAAAGCAAAATACCATTATAAAGAATATATTGCTTGTCTAATAAAATATCAACCAGCATATACAATCCTTTAATTAAATTGTAATTATAGTTTTTTACGAATATAATTTGTAATTATGGGCTTTTCAACGAAATTTGTGTACACGAAGTATGGACAGAACTTTTGTCAGTAGAGGACGCTACTTTGCAATACGTATTTAAAATGTTGCGCGGAAGGTATTATCTCTGTTTCTTGGACGGTAATAAATACAATTATTTTATAAATAGTTTTTTTTTAATCTGGGTGGGATTGTGTTTTGGCCACGAATCTAACTAGATTACTCTAATATGTCTTTATAAGAGTACAAATTATATGATTGATAAACAAAATAAAAAGTCTATATTATATTATTGCAATGTTTTTTAATAAAAACAGAATTTTTTACTTTATATATTTGAAACTAAACAGTTATACAACAGTTATACAATTAAATAAACAATCATTATTAAATTTAATTTTTTATCAATGAAAAACTTAAAATTACATTTTTTAGTAGTTACAATTACAAAAGTAATGTAAAAAAATGTAGTAAAATTTTTGTAAGCGGCTCAAAACGCGAACGTAGAAAGTCTTTTTGCTAGTCAAGCAGTAATGGACGAAAGAGTAAAACTCCTAAACATACACACGGTTTTTTCTCTAATTAAAATAAAGTGTAATTTTAAAGAATTTTAAAGTTTGTTCAAAAAAAACTTTGGAAAAAAATTAAAATATACAAATATAATTAATTTGGCCTTAATTAAAATTTATAGGTGAAACCGAAAGTTGAATGCTTACGGCATTAGAAAATGAGGCCCATTAAATAGGGTAAAAAAATCGCATTTTTTTTCACCTTATTTTGTTTTTTTTACCAAAACTATAGAAATGTGACATATTATAACATTTTCGAACGCTATATTTTCGAAAACTAGTCAAAGCGTGTAGTCCAGTAAATTTTCTGTTAATTCTATTTTAATATACTGGGTGTTTCATTTAAACTAGCTAAGTCGGTATATAGCACTTTCGGTTAAACTGGGAGTTAATTTCAAATTTCAAAATCGTATAACAAATCCGAAGGCTAGTAATTTCATGGACACATGGTATACTTTATAACAACTTGTTTTAAATTGTAGTTGCGAAACCACTACAATAATTTTCATAAATCACCGACCATTTTTTATAAAAGAAAGTCAATTTGTTTGGAATGTTAAAGATGATAATGAAGATTATGTGTGTCATACTGCCATTAGTCGTCTTGTGGGTGAAAGGATTCGTGATGTTAAATTTTGATAATATATACGAAGGTTGCCCTAAAATTATTGATAATTACGTTAAAGAATGTTACTGGTAAAACTACTTTATTTTACATGACAGGGAACAACCTTGGTATCCAAAAACTGGCCTTTGTCTTTGAATATTCTAACTTCTTTAATTCACAGATTTTTTTGGGTACCTCAAATTTAACATACACAGCCAGTACTATACAGGGTGTTACAGAATGTAGTGAGGAAAATTTAGGGGCAGATTCTACATGTAAAATTATGAAAAAAAAGTTCATATAAACATGGGTCCGGAAATGCATTGTTTTTATGATACGGGGTGTTTGAAGTTTTTCGCCTTTTAAAGTTTATTTCACATTTTTCGAAAACCCGTGGAGATATTGAGATAAGTTTTGCTACACGCAAATGTATTATTATAGGTTACATTCACATGTACAAAATTATTTTCTAAGGGGCTTAGATCAATGGCGTTCATGCCGGTAAGTTCTTATTTTGGGCGAACAAAACTGTACGCCACTGGTATTCGCAAAAATTAGTATTGCTTTCTTAAAGCCAGTTTAATTCTGCTTAAAAAGTACCTCCTGGACTTTGTCGTTCTAACTTACCGTTTTCGAAATAAAAATTAATTTATTAATCCGTATCCGTATAATCTGTTTTCACCGGAGGGGCAGAAGAAATATTTGAATGCGATTTACAGCATGCATTAACGCAGAAGGAAGCCTTTTACAGCATTTGATCTAAAGTTAAAATCGAATGCATTATTCCTGAACAATTGGTACAAATAAAATAATAAAATTATAAATAAAACATGAAACAGCTAAGTGTACTTTTGGTTTTATTTCAAAAACGGTAAGTCAGAACGAAACAGTCCAAAAGGTACTTTTTAAGCATAATTAAACTGGCTTTAAGAGAGCAATACTAATTTTGGGAAAAACCAGTGGCGTACAGTTTTTTTCTCTAAAAATAAGTACTTACCAGCACGAACGCCACTGATATAAGTGCCTTAGAAATCAATTTTGTACATGTAATTGTGACCTATATTTATACATTTGCGTGTACAAAATCTCATCCTAATATCTCCACGAGTTTTCGAGAAATGTGAAATAAACTATAAAAGACAAAAAACTTCAATCACCCTGTATCATAAAAACGAAGCATTTCCGGACCCATGTTTATTTGAACTTTTTTATATTTTTGGATGTACAATCTGCCCCTTAATTTTCCTCACAACATTCTGTAACACCCTGTATATTAAAAAGTGACGCATAGAACTCCATGTTTTTATTAAAAAAACATAAAAGTTTTTTTTCTTTTAGAGTAAAAATTATTTTTTTACTACTTTTTTAAAAAATATCGTTTTTAACCCCTTAATAAGGGTAGAAAACAGCATTAGAGAGGTAAAATTTTTACCTTCTTGTTTTAGCCAATTAATTTTTAATGAATTTTATAAATAAATTGGCAGAATATTTAGTGATATTAACTTAGAAGATTCTAAAATGTCTTGCGGAAACAGTTAATTTTTTTAAATGAGTTTCTAAGTTTGTGTTCTTTGTCAAATAAAAAAATAATTTTGAAAATTTGTTTAAAAACGTCAATCCGTATGCTGTAAACAAGTTCCTTGGCAACGCCAGCCTCTTTGATGTCTTAGGTGATTTCAAATCATAAGGCTCCCACAGACCTCCTTCTTTTTAAACAGATTTAATCGTGGCGATTAACATTGGTGGGGAAAAACGGAACATAACACCGTCGGTGAAAATTTCTGGCCGCGCTTGAAATCTTAAAGTTTTAATATCATTCTTGTACAAATAAACACGCTTCATTTACGTTTCTCGGTGAACGACCCCTTGTGGTTAGTTAAGGCTGGCCGTCCACTGGATGCGTAGTCGTACGACCTACTGGTCGTGCGTAATTGTCCGTATATGTCCGACTAATCCCTCAACATGGAAAGGCGATAAACGGCGTCGATTACCTACGACTTCGGTTGGACAACTTCAACCGACTACATCCGACTTGCGACTAGTCCCGTTTGGATGGGATTTTCGGACGAATTTAAACGACTTTTTGTCAGTATTTTTGAAAATCTTGAACTAATATAGAATATGGATTGCAAAAGGCTAATTAGCATGGTAAGAGAGCGGAAACCATTATGGGACATGCGAGATACAAGATATTACGCTAGAGATGTCCAAAGGAAATTGTGAATATTTTTGTCTTTTCCTTGTTAGTTTTCATCTTAAGAATAAATTTTAAAAAAAATATATCCTTTGGATCCATTTTAAAAACACCAGGCACAAATGCAAAAATACTATACAAAATATCGTACGAAAATAAAAACTAGTCGGTACTAATGGACGACCTACAGTCGTACAAATTTGTTCGATCCAAGTCGTCCATATTCTCACGACTATAAAGTTGTACGACTACGCATCCAGTGGACGGCCAGCCTAAGGGGGTAAAAAATTAAATCAAGTGTAGGGAAATAATGGTTTAAATCGTCCGACTGAGCAGTTTTAATCAGCGATTAAGAAAGTTAAAAGAACGATAGTCTGTGGGGCGGGGCGTTGGCAAGTTTTTAATACAGAGGTTTATCCAAACAATTAAAACCACAATTTAATAATAGAATACAAAATTAGAGTATAATTTTTTAAAATTTGAACGAAAAGTGGTAGAAAAAATTATATACATCCTTTAGACTAAAGTGCATTTCCTCCTTTTGATTTAAATGCCCTCCGCTTAAGTCGTGCATTAAATTATCTGCGGGAGGAAAAGAGGCACTTACTTGCCTCCCTTGTTATATAAACAACTATTATTGGATTGTCATTTAGGGGCGATACTGACAACAGGACTTTTATAAAAAATCAAAAAACAAAGAAAATTGTTTCGTATAAAATTTTGTCGGTGTATTTTTCTCAGAGTAGAGTCGAAAAACGCGCTAAAATTAACCTTTTGTTTAAACTTAATAACTTCGACCCTTTCATAGCTAAAACTCCGATCTTCCAGAAAATTACGATTTTTAGTATGTTGTTTAAACAGGCTAAAAACGGACGATATCCGATAAGTAGTGTTTTAAAAATGCAATTTAAATATTTTGCCGTTATACGACCCAGCCTATTAGTTGTAATTGTTTGATTTAAATTTAGTGAATGAAATAATAAACTTGCGATTAACAAAAATTGCTCGTCAAGCAGCGACCACTTTTACCATGTTTAAACAACATATTATAGACAGTTATTTCACGGAAGATCAGCTTTCCCCCTTTAAAGGGGTTTAAATTATGAATATTTTCAAGAATGGTGAATTTCAGCGGTTGCTCTAACTTTTTTTCTGCAGGACAGTGCACCAATAAGAGTTTATAAAAAGCCACTTTATTCGTTTTCAATTTTTCACAAAAGTCATATTTGACAGTATTGCAATAAAATAACAATTTACTCAAAAAAAAAAAAAAAAAAAATTGGCCATTTTTATATATTTTTTTATATAGAATATAGGAAAAATAAGCTTATGTACAGATTTTGGTTTTTTATGGTCTATCTTCACTTTTTAAAAGATGGTACTGGTTGTTTTGCTGTTAAATTTCAAGAACCAAAACAGTGGTTATTTAGCTTTAAAATATCCAATCCAACTAAATTCTTTTTAAATGCATATCCAGGTTCAGAGAAAATAAGTTTCTGTCAGGATCCTGTACTACCCTTCAGATTATACAATCTTGACCATCACGCAGCTATGCTCCCACGGGCGGGAAAGAAAAAGGGCGGTACTTTAAGGCACTATCAGATAGTAGGGTGAATTTCTCTTTGATCCTGAAAGGTAAAATTACAGTTATTCGCGTCTGCAGCGAATTTTTCACGACAAAACCACATAGGATACAAAACGCGTTATTTTTTTGTGAAGACCAAAATAATAGTGAAAAGTAACATTATTCGTTTTTTAAACAGTAAAGGAGTACAATCAATTAAATTATTATATATATATATATATATATATATATATATATATATATATATATATATATATATATATATATATATATTTATAATTTTTTCTTACTTCAAATCTTTTTTACATTAAAATAGTCTGATAAAAAGAAAGTAAACTTATTTGAATTGGTAAACCCGGTAATGATCATCACCATTATCATTTTAGAGATGTGAAAGGATTGTTGGTGCTTTGTTTGGAGAAATAATCTTTAGGAATATTTTAATAAATAAAATTATTGTATTTGATTAAGTCATTTCTTAAAGACTTTGTAATACTTTTACTTTTTCATTTAATATTATTTTATTCCTATTTTATGGTAATTTTGTTGCATCAACAATATTCAATAGAGGTTATAAGGAATTTATTTGTGTGGGTGGATAGTAGCTTTATATTATATATATATATATATATATATATATATATATATATATATATATATATATATATATATATATATATTTTATATATATATATATATATATATATATATATATATATATATATATATATATATATATATATATATATATATATATATATAAAATATATATATACAAGGTTTTGGTTCCCAGAAGTAATGGGACACAGAACAGTAGCAGATTCCTTAGGTCAAAAAAATGCAATTAACGTAAACTTGCCTTATCCCAAAGTTAATAATAACTAAGATACAGGGTGTTAAACTTTTAATTTTGTTTTAGTTTTTTTGTTAGAATTTCTTAGCGGTACAAAATTGGGGATGTGGTGGTTCTTTCAGGCGAGAAATTTAAATTCGTCCATAGTTTTGATGTTCCTGGTAGGGGGCGCCAGCTACGGCCTACCGCACTAGTTTAAGATGGCATAACTTTTTTTAAGCTTGGTATATTGACCTGTTTATTAAAAAAGAAGTAACTATAATTCCCTCTGCGTCAAAAATGTATACTTCATGTAGGTCTCTAGGAACAACTGTTTTCGAGATAAATGCGTTTTAAAGGAATACGCAATTTTCCAATGGAAAATGGTTTTCGGCCAATTGTTTCCAAACTTTGCAAAGTTATAGTTTTCGACATTCTGATCAAAAGTCTCCACGGGCACAAAACCCCTCCAAAATCAGTCTAATAGGTCACTAGGGATTTGGAGAATTTTGAGGTGTGATTTTGGGGGGGTTAGAGAGATTTTTGGGTTTTGTGCCTCGTGGAGACTTTTGTTCAGTGTGTTGAAAACTATTACTTTGCAAAATTTGAAAACATTTGGCCGGAAACCATTTTCCACAGAAAATTTGCGTGGTCCTTTAAAACGCATTTATCTCGAAAATAGTTGCTCTTAGAGACCTATACAAGGAATACATTTTTGACGCAGAGGGAATTATAGTTACTTCCTTTTTAATAAACAGGTCAATATACCAAGCTTAAAAACAGCCATGCTATGCCATCTAAAACAAATGGGATAGGCCGTAGCTGGCGCCCTCTACCAGAAACATCAAAAGTATGGACGAATTTATATTTCTCGCCTCAAAGAACCCCCGAATCCCCAATTTTGTACCGCTATGTCGTTTAGTTATAACTTTTTTATTTTTTAAGATGGGAAAATGAAATTTAGCTTGTCGATATATGACCTAAAAATGAATTGAATGAAGGATTCAATTTTTTCTGATAATTTCCGGTTTCACCGGAAATGACCTCATGTTTTGAATTTTAAATGGAACATCCCGTATTTTTTTCATCTATTCAATAGAAAATGACATCCCAAATACAATGATACCCCATATGTCAAATTTTGACATTTTCCTTTAAAAATATTTAATTTTTTAGAGTGCCATGACGTCGTTAAAACAACCAATTTTGAGTTCAGGGGAGTGAAAAAATAGTTTTAATTATCTTTCGTATTTTATGTCTTTTCCAGAAAGGTAAAAAGATTCCAAAATTTTACTTCTAGACATAACTCATTTTTTCCAAATGGAACGATAGTGGCTCGTTGGCATATTCAAAAAGAGCATTTTTTGTGAATAATTTGATATCCCACACTAGATGTTTAAAGTTAAATCAACACTAAAAAAGCTAAAAAATAAGCATAGTAGTTGTTGCTTATAAGAAAAATAATTATGATTAATAATGATTATATTTATAAGTATTTAAATCAAAATGCCCTATTAATTAACACAGCAATAACTTTAAATAACTAACTCGCATTTAATTATAAGTCATCATTAACATCATTGTTTAGCATCAACGTTTTTGTTTATTTCCAAGCCTCCCTGACAAAATTGCCGAAATACATATGACTCTTTTCGAATGCCACGGACCGGATGTTTTATTAATTTTATAAGCAACAACTACTGTTCCTATTTTTTGCCTTTTTAGTGTTGATTTAACTTAAAATATCAAGTGTGGGGTATCAAATTATTCACAAAAAAATGCTCTTTTTAAATATGTCAACAAGCCACCATCGTTCCATTTGAAAAAAATTGATTTATGTCCAGAAATAATTTTTGAAAATCTTTTTACCTTTCTGGAAAAGACATAAAATACGTCAGATAATTAAAACTATTTTTAAAATTTTAAAAAATAAAATAATTTTATAGAAAAATGTCTAAAGTTGACATATTCTATCGAATGGATAAAAAAAATACAGGGTGTCCTATTTAAAATTCAAAAGTTGGGGTCATTTCCGGTAAAACCGGAAATGATCAGGAATAATTAAACGCGTCATTTAATGCATTTTTAGGTCATATATCGACATGCCAAAATTCATTTTCCGATCTTAAAAAATAAAAAGGTTATAGGGGGGAACCACCTTTGAGAAACACCCGTTATAATATATACAGTGTGATGGTTTTTAAAGGCCTCTTTCTCCTTAATTTTGAACCGGACAAGATATCTAGGTCGGGTAAAATATAGGTAAAAGAGGTATCACTCAAACTTCTTGTTGCCATAAAAATTATTGTGGTCACGTGGCCTAGTGCAAAAGGGCACTATCAGCTTTTTTTTCAAACGGAATAAGGGGTCATGTCAATTCTCTACTCAACACTGCTTTGTTTTTGAAAATTGGCTTAGATATTTCAAACTGAACAAACTGAAATTTAAATTACATTTTCCTGCAAAATAATTTAGATATTTAAAATATTTACAAAAAAAATGTACACCTAATATTTGACATTTTTCGATACGATATTGTTGCTTGTCGAATAAAATTAGTAAAAAAGTTAAATTTCGTAGAAATTAATTATTTATTGTTAATTTGTAAAATATTTAGGGTAAATTTTAAACGCTTGTAAGTAGTAAAGAACGGCTGGGTCAATTTTCAAAAACAAAGCTGTGTTGAGTAGATAATAAAAGGGCCTTTAAAACGGGGTGCTAAATGATGATAGAGCCCTTTCGGTTCTAGGTTACGCGACCAAAATAATTTTATGCCAAAAAATAGTTTCAGTGATACTCTTTTATCTAAATTTTACCCGACCTCGATA
The DNA here is from genome assembly GCA_019359885.1 of Listronotus oregonensis. Taxonomy (NCBI): domain Eukaryota; kingdom Metazoa; phylum Arthropoda; class Insecta; order Coleoptera; family Curculionidae; genus Listronotus; species Listronotus oregonensis. Next base: position 377 of record JAHBCN010027468.1, on the reverse strand, counting down.
TCTAGTCCCGTTTTAAAGTTAATGGGGGGACGAGGTCTTTAAGAAACAGTACTGTATATACACCAAAGCTTAAATAACTTTAAAATCCTGAGTTGCGCCAAAAGATTAGTATCTGAGGATTTATGAGCATGCAAAAATGAACAATGAAATTGGCACTGTTGTCAGATTTTTTAAAATAATCTCTTTGATGTATAATCAACTATTTCGCATTGTACAGGATTATAAAGAACATTCATACTTATATCGTTCTGACTTCTTGAGGCCAATAAACGACCCTTTTGTCCCCTATTGTCGGCCGGCGCTTTAGCCAGGTGATACCTGCTATAAAATTTGAACGGAACAGGGTGGAATTTACTTTTTTATAGGAAAAAAAGAAA
>JAHBCN010027467.1:0-10055 GCA_019359885.1 Listronotus oregonensis | reverse complement strand
CGAAATAGGTTTTTAGCTGGTTTAGATCCCTAAATTTTACACTTTTATAAATAATTTTTTTAATGCCCCACAAAAGAAGTCAACCATACGGGCATTTTGGCGGGGCAACATCCTTTTTTAAACCCCAGATCAGTTGATTTCCCCAACAATTTTTCCCAAGGCGGGTCCAATTTGATTTTGAAATAAGTCCAAATGGGTTTCGGCTGTCAGATTATAGTCCAAAAAAAAGGGCCCAAATGATAGGCCGAAAATTTCGAAAATTTTTTTTTTGGGGGATATTTTCCGGAAAAACAAACGATTTATTTTCTTGGTAATGAAAATTCTGAAATTTTCATTTTAGGGTTTTGTCTTCATCTTAAACAAATATGCAGCTTTTAATGTTTTTCGAATTTATACGAATAATATTTGTGTTTTTTCAAAGTCCCAAAAAGTTGTATGATGTTTATTTACCTCTTGAAAACCCAAATTAACCATTTTTTTTTCCCCTCCACACTCATAGAATATTAGATCTCTGTTCTTTTTTCGGCTCTTTTTTGATATCCTGAGTTGAACATTACAATTATTTATTCACTTTCCTTTGAATTTAAATGACAATACGTTTAATAGTTGAAATGGACGAAATGGGCTTGGTGGGGAAATAAACTAAAAACATTTCAGATACTCTCCAAACTTTTTCCCCGCATAAGGGCATTAATTTGGTACTTTTCGTCGTTTGAATAATTAATTTTTTTTTTAAATCCCGGCTGTGACTGATTTTTTGAAACTAGTGGGGACAATATTCATTTTACGGGACCTGTTTTTTTTATCTGAACCAAAATTTGGTAATTTTGAAATACATTTTAATTGAATAATTCAAGATTTGCTTATTAAAATTTTTTTAAACTTTGGGACGAGGGCTTGTCAGCTTGGTCCTTCAAAAATTTTTCTGCATTTTTTTCTTAAAAGTACTATGTTCCGCTCGGCTACGCACAAACCCCGGGGATGAAAAGAACAAACATTGGTTTAAACAAATAATTTTTAAAAAACTTATTAAAAAAAAATTTGATAACATTTGTATCATTAATTACCCCCACCCAAAAAGGACTTCAAAGGGAAATAATATCTATATCAATGGGTTAGCATGAAAACCGTATGCCCTAAAAAAAAATTTTAAGGGGAAAAAACTGATTTGTTTCACTTTTTGCCCAAAAGATTTTATTTTTTTTTTTTTGTTTTGGATTTAACTAACACCCAGGAAATGTTTTAAGTAAGAAAACACGTTGTTAAACTTAAAAATCAGCCAATCTTCCTTGATATACAGGGCTTCAATCTTGGGAGCAGCTGAATACCGGTTCCTATTGGTAAAACTGTTTATATAATATAGAAAAATTTTTATCTAAAAAAACCCAAAAAATTTATTTAAAAAAAAAGGAATACAGGTTTCCATCGATATGGCAAAATAATTCCCTTTTTAAAACAATAATAAAGAGTCAACCCGATATTAACTAGAAATCGGGGTAGTTATTTTTGTTTGACCCACCCTTCATGTAGTTACGTGAATTTGGCTAGTTTAATTAACTTTACGTTATTTTTCATTCACCCGGTACCCGTTACATTTCAGACCACCCGCAGTGGATAAATAGTTCATATACGTATATTAATTATAAATCAGTAATTAAAATTATCATTGTTGAAAAATTAAAAAATAGTTATTAATTTCATATTCATTTTTCATTAAATTACCATACGGAGGTCCTTTGGTCACATATTAAAACACATATTTCTGGGTGGTCGCCATAGAGCAGTTTTTTTTTAATTTTGCGATAGGGGGACCTGGGATTTGTTTTTTTTTTTTGTGGGGGCAGCAACTTTTTGAGGATTTCTAAAAGTACAGTTTAAGTAAAGATTCAACTCTAAGTTAAAACTTTTATTAAAAATAATATTTCCTGGCGTAGGTAAAATTGACTTCCAGTAAGCGATTAAGGGCCAATACAATAATTTATTTTATGGCTATACAAAGGGTATTGCCCAATGAGCTTTTTATTCATAAAAGCAATCGAGGCCAAAAATTTTTGTTCATTATTGGCGATAGAATGGAACAAGCATAGTTTGTACTTACTTGTGAAATGATAATAAAGGAATAATATCCGTCACTTTACACACTTGGCACTGCCTTACCATTTTAATTTATTAAAAATACTTACACAAAACTGAAAATTATACAATTGCCGCAAAAATTACCCAAACAACAAAAAACATTTATACTAAAACCCATATTGAATGGGCATCTGTCGAGCGAAGCCATGAATTCTAGAGAGGTAAAGGATCCCCCACTCTGTGTTACAAAAAGGGCCCTCCATTTGGCAGTTTTGGGGGTGGCCCCCCTTGTTTTCCTTGGGAGGGCTTGTTTTTTTAAACTTTTGTTTATTTTGCGGTCAAGATCATTGGTTCTGATTGGTTTCCTCCCACACCAGCGCCTCCTAGTGAGGGTCATTTTTTGAGCGAAACACCCAAAAAAGGGGGATCCTTTACTTCTCTAGAATCCATGAGCGAAGTTGAAGGTGGCGGAAGAAACCCCTTCTATGAAAATCCGCTGTTGTCACGTTGTCGCGCCTTTATTATTAGCTGCCCAAAAAAGAAAATAGTTTTTGACATCATTACTTTTCGGTTTTACTTTATAGTAATAAATATAAAAATATTTTTACATTTTAAAAAATACAATAGTAGAGTTTAAATTTTGATGTAATTTTAGGAATTTAAGTAAAATTTAATCAGATTATACAATCAAGTAAATGAAACAAAAAATACTTGGCAGCCACGCTTTACGACAAAATAGTATCTGTAATAACCATTATCCCGGGTTTTGGTGGATTTTATTGTTTCGAGTACAGAACCTTAGAAGGTGCGTTTATGATGGTACGCTCATGCCAAATCGATGCTTTCTCCAGTTAAAGTAGGTAACCGCTCATTGGTATTGCCTAAAAAATTTTACTTACTTTATGATTCTGAGCTAAAATTTCTTGGGGAAAAAAAGACCCAAAGTAAAAATCAAATTTGGTAGGGATTAAAGTAGTTAAAGCTCCAAAACACCAAAATATCATTAAACCGAAATAAGCTCAAAATGTATAAGTAAAAAATCAGCAAGGGGAAATTCCGCAGTTTCCTTACGTATTAAAATATGACAACAGCATTTTAAATCCCTTTTTTAAGAATATCTTTAAAACCAGAAGACACTAAAAGTTTTTAAGGAAAAAGTTTTTTTTAATTAGTTTTTTTTTAAAAATTTTTTTGAATTACGCCCTTTGCAAATCTTTATAACTTAAAAAAAAATTTGGGGGCCCCAAAAATTTTTTAAACATTTTAAAAATTGAAAAATTTTTTTGCCAAAAATTGAAGGTTTAAAAATTTGACGGATTTCAAAACAAAAAAACAAAAAAATTTTTTTTTAAAAAATTTTTTTAAAAAAAAAAAAAAATTTTTTTTAAAAAAAAATTAATTTTAAAAAAAAAAATTAAAAAAAAATAAAAAAAAAAAAAAAAAACCAAAGGCCCCTTTTTTAAAAAATTAAAAAAATTTTAAAAGGGAAAAAAATTTTTAAAATTTTTAAAAAAATTTTTTTTATAAAATTTTTTTTTTTTTTTTAAATTTTTTCCCTTTTTTTAAAATTTTTTTAAAAAAAAAAAAAATTTTTAAAAAAGATTTTTTTTTTGGAAAAAAAGGGAAAAAATTTTTTTCCCCAAAAAAAATTTTTTTTTAAAAATTTTTGCCCCGGAAAAAAATTTTTAAAAAATTTAAAAAAAAAATTTTTTTTTTTTTTTAAATAAAAAAAACCCCTTTTTTTTAAAAAATTTTTTTTTTTAAAAAAAAGGTTTTTTTCCCCAAAAAATTTTTTTTTAAAACCCCAAAAATTTTTTGGGGGGCCAAAAAACCCCCCCCCAAAAGTTTGGGGGGGTTTTTTTTTTTTTTAAAAAAAAAATTTTTAAAAATTTTTAAAAAAAAGAATTTTAATTTTTCCCCCCTTTTTTTTTAAAAAAAAACCCCCCTTTAAGGGGAATTTAAAAAAAATTTTTATTTTAAAAAAAACCCCAAAAAAAAATTTTTTTTTTTTTTTTTTTTTTTTTTTTTTGGGAAAAAAATTTTTTTTAAAAAAAAAATTTTTAAAATTTTTTTTTTTTTTGGGGAATTTTTTCCCCAAAAAAAAAAAAAAAACCCCCCCCCCCCTTTTTTTAAAATTTAAAAAATTTTTTTTAAAAAATTTTTTGGAAAAAAAACCCCAAAAAAAACCAAAAAAAATTTAAAAAAAAAAAAACGGGAAAAAAAATTTTTTAAAAATTTTAAAAAAAAAAAAGGGGGTTTTTTAAAATTAAAAAATTTTTTTTGGGCCCCCAAAAATTTTTTAAAAAAAAATTTTTTTTTTTTTTTTTTTTAAAAAAACCCAAAAACCCTTTTTAAAAAAATTTTAAAAAAAAAAAATTTTTTTTTTTTTAAAAAAAACCCAAAAAAAATTTTTTTTTTTTTTTTAAAAAATTTTTTTTAAAAATGAAAAATTTCCCCCCAAAAAAATTTTGGGGTTTTTTTGGGTTTAATTTTAAAAAAAAAATTTTTTTAAAAAAAAAAAAATTTTTTTAAAAAAAAAAAAAAGGGGGAAAAAAAAAATTTTTTTTGGAAAATTTTTTTTTTTTGGGGAAAAACCTTTTTTTTAAAAAAAAAAAACCCTTTTTTAAAAAAATTTTTTAAATTTAAAAAAAAAAAATTTTTAAAAAAAAATTTTTTTTTTAAAATTTTTTTTAAAAAAAAATTAAAAAACCCCCCTTTTTTTTTTTTTTTTAAAAAAAAATTAAAACCTTTTTTTTTTTTTTTTTTTTTAAATTTAAAAAATTTTTTTTTAAAAATTTTTCCCCCCCCAAAAAAAAAAAAAAATTTTAAAAAAAAAAAAAAAAAAACCCCTTTAAAAAAAAAATTTTTTTAAAAAAAAAAGGGGGGGAAATTAATTAAAAAAAATTTTTTTTGGGGGTTTTTTTAAAATTGGGGGGAAAAAAAATTTTAAAAAAAAAAAGGGGGTTTTTTTTAAAACCTAAAACAAAAAAAAAAAATTTTTTTAAAAAATTTTTTGTTTTGGGAAAAAAAATTTTTTTTTTTTTAAAAAAAAAAAAAAAAAATTTTTTGTTTTTTTTTAAAAATTTTAAAATTTTTTTTTAAAAAAAAAACCAAAAAGGGCCCCCTTTTTTTTTAAAATTTTGGGTTTTTAAAAAAATTTATTTTTTTTTTTTAAAAAAAAGGAAAAAAATTTTTTAAAAAAAAAAAAAAAAAAACCCAAAAAAAAGGGGAAAAAAAAATTTTTTTTTTTTTAAAATTTTTTAAAATTTTGTTTTTTTAAAAAAAAAAAAAAAAAAAAAAATTTCCCCCCCCTTTTTTTTTTTTTTTTTTTTTTAAAATTTTCCCCCTTTTTTTCCCTTTTTTTTAAAAAAAAAATTTTTTTTTTTTAAAACCCCTTAAAAAAAATTTTTTTTTTTTTTTTAAAACCGGCAAATTTTTTTTAAAAATTTTTTTTTTTCCCCAAAAATAAAAAAAACCCCCCCAAATTTTTTTTTAAAAAAAATTTTTTTCCCCCAAAATTCCCTTTTTTTTTTTTCCCCCTTTTTGGGCCCCCCCCCCCAAAAAAAAAATTTTTTAAAAAAAAAAAATTTTAAAAATTTTCCCCCCCAAAACCTTTTTTTTTTAAAAAAATTTTTTTTGGTTTTTTTTTTTTTTTAAAAAAGTTTTTTAAAACCTTTTCCCCAAAATTTTAAAAAAAAAAACCAAAAAAAAAGGGGGGTTTTTTTTTTTTTTAAATTAATTTTTAAAAAAAACCCCAAAAGGGAAAAAAAAAAAAAATTTTAATTTTAAAAAAAAGGACCGGGGGGGGGGTTTTTTTTTTTGGGGGGTTTTAAATTTTAACCGTAAAAAATTTTTAAAATTTTTTCCAATTTTTTTTTTAAAAAAACCCCAAAATTTTAAGGTTTTTTTGGGGGGGTTTTTTTTTTGGGGGAAAAAAATTTTTTTTTTTCCCCGGGCCGCTTTTTTAAAAAAGTTTTTTTAAAAAAATTTTTTTTTTTTTTAAAAAACCCCCAAAAATTTTTTTAAAAAAAAAAAATTTTTTTTAAAAAAAAAAATTTTTTTTTTTTAAAAAAAAAAAATTTGGGGAAAAAAAAAAAAAAAAATTTTAAAAAAAAATTTTTTTAACTTTTTTTTTTTTTTTTTTAAAATTTTAAAAACAAAAAAAAAAAAAAATTTTTTAAAAATTTTTCCCCAAATTTTTTAAGGTTTTTTTAAAAAAAATTTTTTTAAAAACCCAAAAAAATTTCAAAACCTTTTTTTTTTTTTAAAAGGGCCTTTTTAAAAAAATTTTTTTAAAAATTTTTTTTAAAAAAAAAAGGTTTTTAAAATTAAAAAATTTAAAAAAAAAAATTTTTTTTAAAAAAAAAAAAATTTTTTTTAAAAAAAATTTTTTTTTTTTCCCCAAATAAAAAAAATTTTTAAAACCAAAAATTAAAAAATTTAATTTTTTTTTGGGGGGTTTTTTCCCAAAAATTTTTTGGGGGAAAAAACCCCAAAAGGAAAAAAAATTTTTTTTTAAAAATTTTTTTTAAAACCATTTTTTTTTTTTTTTTTTTTTAAAAAAAAAAAAAAAATTTTTTTTTTTTTAAAAAAAATTTAAAAAAAAAAAAATTTTTTTTAAAAATTTTTTTAAAGAAAAAAAAAAAAAAAATTTTTTAAAATTAAAAAAAAAATTTTTGAAAAAAATTTTTTTTTTTTTTAAAAAAGGGGGGGAAAAAAAATTTTTTTTTTTAAAAAAAATTTTAAAAAAAAAAATTAAACCCCAAAAAAAGGGAAAAAAAATTTTTTTTTAAAAAAAAAAAATTTTTTTAAGGGGGGGAAAAAAAAAAAAATTTTTTTTTTAAAAAAAAAAAAAAGGGTTTTTTTTAATTAAAATTTATTTTAAGGAAAATTTTAAAAATTTTTTTTTTAAAAAGGGGTTTTTTTAAAAAAAAATTGGGGAAAAAAACCCCCTTTTTTTAAAAAATTTTTTTTTAAAAAAAAAAAAAATTTTTTTTTTTTTTTTTTAAAAAAAAAAAAGGGGGAAAAAAAAAAAACGCCCCTTATATCAAAAACGATGACATTCATAAAAATATTTTATTGTCATCCTTCGTTTCATCAAAAAGTAGCGACATTTTGCGAAAACCACAAGTCTCTATCTATAATAATAACCAAGATACTCTGAAATTACAACAAAATTCGTACACCCTGTACATACATTGCTAGCCTAGAATTTTCGGGAAAACCAAAAATTTGTTTTGCATCTTACTGAAAGATCAACTTTATTACCAAATGATTTATTGCACCCATCGAGTTTTTTTCATAAGTTTCTCCTATTGTAATATTTAAGCAAGGCAAAACTCAACCAACCTATGATATGGATTTATCTGAATAATTAAAAAGCATAGGTAGGTGTGTGCGTGCTCGATTTTAAGTGTATAATATACCAAATGCATTACAACGATTCACGACAGGGCCGTAATAAAACGGAAAACTAATTTTTATTTTTATTTGAAGCCTTGCTTTAAGTGGCAAGTGTTCCTCTTGTAAAAATATAGAGGGTGTTTGTGAAAATAAGGAAAATTTAACGGATTTAATAACAACACGTGAAAAGAATACTACAAGTTTATATACATTTTTTCGCATCGGTCCCCTCTTCGGAGATATTGGTTCGAACATACCTCATGTGTTGTGTACAATCTCCTATAGTCCTGGAAACCAGGCTGAAAAAAGTACAAAACCTGGCAATTTTTTCTAAATGCATAGATTTGCATGAACATTTGGGATTAAGCTTAACTTACCCTCTTCTTTAAAATTTATATTACGCCGATGGACCCTCCTTATTTTTTAGGGGTGAAAACTACCCCTCATTGCAAAATCCTTCAAAACTTAATATTAAAGCTTAAATCACATAAAATTAGGCTCAAATAAGTTGAAAAATAAGTTTTTAATTCTTTAAAACATTATTTAATATATTTCAATTCCGAAAATCAACCCTTATTATAGAATTATAGAAAAATTAACATATTGTCACAGAGTTGTAATTAAAAACTGTGACTGCTTAAAAGTATTACTAATATGATTTTGTAATTTCTTAATTCTTAAAAATCCACTTCTTACAATATTACAATGCAAAAAATTGCATAAAAAGTTGGAATTAAGTTCGACTCACCCTTAAAGTGTGCATTATGCCGATGAGCGCGTTTTTATTTTTAGGAGGTGAAAAGTACCCCTTATTACTAAAACCTTTAAAACCAACTTTACTTTCATATTAAAGCTTAAATCAAGTAAAACTTGGCTCAAATAAGTTGAATAATAAATATTTAATTTTTAAAATATTAGTTGAAGTAGTTCAACCAAGTATGCTCCAAAAAATTGGTTTTTTAAGCATAACTCCTCCAGTTTTTGTGATAAAAAGTTCTTTTAAAAAATCATTTTGTGGGTTTTTTTAAGAGCTATAAGGTCCTATACATTTAAACTGTTTAAAAACCTTACTTTTGTAAAGGGGTAAGTTTAAAACACCTAAAAAAGCTTGTGCTTGTCTATACACAAGCGTTTTAAACGTTTATATTTCACTTAATTTTCGTCATAAAGTAAATTTAAAAAATAACAAAATGATTGTAATTCAAAAAGCTACAAATTGATACCTTTGTAATTTTTACGTATCTGCCTTAGTTTTTGATTTATTTTAAGGAAAAGTCATTTTATATTAAAATTCTAAAATTTGATTTTCAGTTGCAGCTTAATTTTTTTCAAAATTAAGCAATTTAAATGGGTTTAAAATTTTTTAAGAATGTATTTAAATAATTATAAAAAATTAAAAAATATTAAAATTTATTTTAAAATTTTAAAAAAAAGGTTGGGTAAATTTTTTTGGGGAAGGGAGGTTTTTTCAAAAAAAATTTTCATTTTTAAAAAATTTTGGTCTAACCTTATTTTAATGATAACTTACTCAATTTTTATGATACATACCCATAAAAAAAATGAATGACACCTAACTTTTAACAAACCACAACTTGGTTTGTATTGATCCCACAGCAATTACAAAAAATCAATTTATTCGTTTTTTTTTTAAAGGCTACAATTTTGTTATTATAATTTTTTTGATGAAATGCATACTTATCGAGTTATTTGCAAAGAAACGATTAAAAATGTTGATTTTACCGACAAAAAATTTCGACTTTCGATCGCGAATAACTCGAAAAGTATGCATTTTACAAAAAAATGCATTGAACATTTTTAGCTAAAAATTTTTTTTTATCGATTCCTGTGGTTAAAATATAAAAAATTTCTACCCTGATATGGTTTGGCAACTACCCCCAAGGTAAAGGCACCCTTCGGCACGATATAGATTTTGATTCTTGTACTATTCCCCACCCACTGTCAAAATTTTAAGTCATTCTATGCATTTTGAAAAAATTACTAGACAAAACGGTTTCCTGGATTACTACAAAAAAAAAAATTTTAAGCATTGAAAACCTCTAACTTTGGGTAAAGCGTATTCGATCTTATTTGGAACAGCGCTAAATTTGTGGTCCATTCAAAATACTGCATCTGTAATTAAACTAGAATAGAAAAAAAATATAATGATCCGTACTGGTACTAGTCAAGGCAATCTTGGCCCATTCAACAATCAATTTTTGTTAGAGAGAGATGGGCGAGTTTGGCGCGGATGGCATGGAAGACACGAAAATAAAAGATGCTTATCCCAATCTAAATTTGATTTGTGGTCGGGCCGAGCTTTACTTACCATAAGGCGATACTTTTGTTTACGACTGTCCCATTAGGTGTTCTAATATAGGAAACGCTATCACTTCCAATGAAGCTTACGTATTAATTTAAGAACGTAGTTTTATCTAGAATTCCCAAAAGTTTAAGAGTTATTGAATAAAGTTAGTTCAAGGCGATAGGAGTTCGTGCGGAGCAATAAACGAAGAAAGCCGGTGGAAACTTTAAATTTACTTGTTGTGAGTTTGGTTTTGGAAACAAAAAAAAAGTAG
>JAHBCN010027466.1:0-10076 GCA_019359885.1 Listronotus oregonensis | reverse complement strand
CCTGAACTATCGAAGAAGAGGATTACGGGAGGAAACTAAATCGAAAAAGGTAGGTGAAAAATTAATCCAGTGTTTAGAACACTAAAAAGGCCCTTTGGAAAACCCCAAAATAACCTAATTTTCTAAAATAACTCTATTAAAACATATATATATATATATATATATATATATATATATATATATATATATATATATATATATATTATTTTATATATATATATATAAATTTCCTCTAACTCGTGACATTTTTCCCTCAAAATTTTTTTTCGACACCCCAACGTGGACACCCAATTTTTAGTCACAACTTTTTTAAATTTTTGGGCGTTACTTGACCAAGGTGGGGGAAAGACCTAGTTGAAGGATTCACAAAGATGAGTTTGAAGAAAAAAAGGCAACATCCACAAAAAAAATTGGGGAGTATATTTTGTGTATATTATTAAAAATAAACTGTGACATCCTTTTTTCTTATATATTTTAATTTTTAAAATGTATTATTTTGCACCCGGGCAAAAACCCAAAAAATTGGCAAAATGCATCACGACACTATTTTGTAAAATATAAAAGATTAGCGTCCATTATTCGGGAAAACCCAGTATTGCAACTAAAATTATGCGAATTGCGCATTCTAAATAAAGCGCCTAATTTCCATATCCTAAAAAAAACCCCAAAATAAAAATAATAATTACCCTAAAAATTTTGGGATAGATAAAGATCTGACAACCGACATTCTTTCAAATTTTTTTTTTTAATTTAATTTAATCATTTAGCTGGGGATATGTCATATGTAAGTTTTAAAATTTTTATACAGTTGCCCCAAATTTTGGGGAAATTTGGAATTAATAAAAAACTCAAAAATATTATGACAAGTTTCCATCAAGTTTCCCAAGGTTTCCAAAGGGAGATACAGGTTTTTTTTTAATATGATTTATAGATAAGTTTTTTTAAAAATAGCCCTTTAAAATCATTTTTGGTTTATTTAGTTTCCGAGACGAACAGCTCTGAAAAAATTTATGGCAAAAAGGCTTAAAAATATTTTCGGATACATTTTTAAACAAAAAAAGGTATTCTTGTTTGAATCATAAAATCAACTGTTTACAGAAAAAAAAATATGTTTGAAAATTTTTTTTATTATACAGGTTTTTTTAATTGAATAATATTTAGGAGGAAATTTTTGGGTCCTTTTTAAAGAAGAAAACTTTATATGAACGACCTTAATTTTTGAGATACGGGGTGGAAAAATTTAAAAAATAAATTATCTATCATTAATATGTAATAAATTAAGATATTTTAAAAATTTATAAATATACTTTTATAAAGAAGCATTTTTATGTACCACATTTTTTTATTTTCAAAATAGGCAGATCAATTTTAAAGAACCCCTGGTGGAAAAAAAAAAAATGTGGTTCACTAAAAATTTTCAATGCAATTATTTATGAAATTCCATTTTCAAAGGGGGTATTACAGATTTTTTAACAGGGCCCAACAAAAAAGTTGTTGGTACATTTGCCGGACCCACATGTATTTCACCTGAACGAATTTGCCTTTTGCCCGGTCACCCCCCAGATTTGAGAAATTTTTTTTTATCGCTGGCTCAGTTTTTCGTTTTTTTTGCGATTTTGTTTTTACTAAATTTTTGGGGGGTGCCGGGGGAAACAATTTTTAAATTCGGATTTAGCGGGTAAAAAACATGTTGTAGATGGACCCGGGAAAAAAAGTACAAACAATTTTTTTATCGTTGTACGCAGTTTTTTATTTTTTTTTTTTTTTTTTTTTGCTTTTTTACTTAAATCGGAGTTGGGGCCCGGGCCAAACAGACTTTAAATTTTGGATTCAGCGTGTAAAATACATGTCCTTATAATAAAAAACTTGTCCCAAAATCCCTTTTTTTAAGTTTAAGGTTACTGCTATCAAAAAAATATTTTGGGGCCCCTTTATCATACAGGGTGTTAAAAAATTGTTTTTATTCTGTCGAGCTAGTGTCTCCAAACCAAATAAAAATATGATTTAAATATATTAAATTGCGCCTAGTATTTTAAAAGTTTTTCAACAAAAACGATTTCCAGGTGCGTATGTTATATACCTGTATCTCCGTCGGGGGGGGAAAAAGGAAAAAAAAGTTTAGGGAAATTTTGTCATATACGGGTGTTATTAATGGTAGTCAAAACTTCCCCTGGATCGATTTTAAGTCGAAAAGTTCATAAAACGTGGGCCCTAAAATGCTTAGTTTTTAAGATACAGGGTTTAAAGTTTTTTTTATTTTCACTTTTTAAACTTTTTTAAAAGATTTTGAGATATTGAACTGAATTTTAAGGATATTATGGCTTAAAAACACCTTTCCAGATGTTTCATTTAATTTTTTTAGTGGCGTAGCTTGACGTTTTAAAACAATTTTAAAAAAATACTACGCCATTGACTTGGGAAAAAATTATGGTTTTATAATAATTATCAATAATTATAAACAAAAAATCCCTCTTTCATTTTGCCTAAAACTTACCGTTTGGGAGAAATCGTTAATTAAAAATATGTCTTATGTACCCAAATTGATCTTGAAAAATTATTATTGAAAAAAAAATCAAGTTAGCTTTGCTCGTTGCCAGCGATTGTTGTTTTGTTGTTGTAACATTATGACACGACGTTAATTATCATTCTTGACAGTTTTATTTATTTTTTTCCTTTGATCTTAAAACCTCATTTTGTTAAAAAAATGGTAAATTATTCTAATTTGGAAATGACACAAATGCATTTCCTTTATGGTCTAGCTAATGGTAATGTGGGAGGCGCGGCGTTTTATCAAGAAAAATTCCTAATCGCCTCTCCCAGATAGACGAACAATAAACATTTCGTCGTCTGACTGAATCTGGTATTTTAAAGCTAATATTTGAGGGAAGGCCCGTACAGTTAGAACACCGGCATGGAGGAGGCTGTCCTGCATGCAGTCGAAGAGGATCCAACCACAAGTACGCGAAAAATAGGTATGGCATTAAACATTCTACAAGACGGTATGGGAGATTTTAAGAGATTCTTTGTTATATCCTTTTCACATACAAAGGGTTCACTTGCCCTAGAGATTATGAACCATTACGCAATTTTGTAGATGGTATCTCCAAAAAGTAACAGAAAATCCTTTTTGATAAAAAAATTGTTTACGGACAAGCAAATTTTTCAAGAAATGCAAACCAAATTTCCAAACAATATTCTGGAGAAACCTCATGCGATTACAGAGACACATTTTCGGAACAATTTTCTGAACGTTTGGATCGGTATCATTCGCCATTTAATTGGACCATTTTTTCCAGGACGCCTTAAGGACAGGATTATTTAATTTTCTCCAAAATGATTTGCCTTTGCCCTTTAAAATGTTCCTCTTCAGTTACCACAACTTTGGTTTATGATGATGGCGCTCCCGCCCACTTTAGCATATTGGCTCTGAGCATTTAAATGAGCCTAAAAATCTTGGATGGGTGGAGGACCACAATTTTGGCCCCCTAGATCCCTGACCTGAACAGCCTAGATTTTTTTTTGGGGATACCTAAAAACTTGTTTATCATACACCAATTGTGCCATTAGAAGAACTCGAAAAGAATTATTGACGGATGTGAAACTATCCGAAACACGAGGAATTTTGAAAGGGTTCGTAATTCAATGAGAAGAAGGCAGAAGCCTCATAAGGCGAGAGGTGGTCTTTCCAACATTTTTTGTAAATTATGTTGTTGTATTTAATTGTTATTTTTTTGTTTATTTGAAGAAAAACAAAAATAAATATTTAAAAAGATTTAAAATTGAAAAAAAGTTTAACAAATCAAGTGTAATTACGTCATGTAAATGTTTAAACCAAACAACTCGCGGGAACAGGTAATTGTTTATTTCAAATATTTTTTCAAGATGCAATTTGGGTACATAAGACATTTTTTTTAATTAACGATTTCTCCCAAACGGTAAGTTTTAGGAAAAATGAAAAAGGGTTTTTTGTTTATAATTGATTGTTTATTATAAAACCATAATTTTTTTCCCAAGTCAATGGCGTAGTATTTTTTTTTAAAATTGTTTTGAAAATTCGTCATAGCTCGCCACTGGTTGCAAAAAATTAAATAAACATCTGAAAAGTGTGTTTTATGCCAAATATCCTGTCCCAAAAAAATTCAGTTCAATATCTCAAACGTTTTGAAAAATTATTAAAAATGAAAATAAAATAAAACTTTAACACCCTTATTTTTAATAACTAAATTTGGGGGCCCACGTTTATTGAACTTTCGACTTAAAATCGATCCAGGAATGCCTCCTTTCAAATTATGACATACCATTGTAACACCCTGTATATCATATTTTTTTAGGTTTTCTATTGATTTCAGAGATTGCCTAATATTCTGGGACACCCTTATTATTACTTTTGTGTGATTTCCTTGTTCTCAGTTCTGTTCCTGCTTTTCCCCCTCCTTATTTTGCTTTGTTTTTTTTGTGCGTCCCATGCTGTGTTAGTATATTATTGGGCACCGTTTTAAATAACTGAAATTTTGATCAAAAAAAGCACAAAGTTAAGAATGAGACCAAATCTTTAAAATATAATCTTTACAGATATCCTGTTTTAAAGAAATATGTTGATATTCAGGAGTTAATAATTAGAAAAGGCATGATTTTTTTAAACTTTAAAAACCAATTAAATTGTAAGAAACCGGCGGTATTTTTAATTTAAAAAAAACAACGCAAATAATTTTTTGTTTTCCATTTAAAAGAGATCAATCATACCATGTTATATCGGATGCAATGAAATTACTGTTCCGGCGTTATTTTAAAATGGTTAAGATGGCAAGCAAATTGGGATTATTAAAAGGGTTCGTATAGTGAATATTCACAAATTGAAACAATTTTATTGAATGTTTCCGGTTTCACCAAAAAAAGTGAACCTTTCTTTTCAAATGGAAGTCTTTGATATTTTTTTTTTTGATCTGATTTTTAAACAATTTTTATTAACAACCAACTAGAGTTTTAAGAATTTTTCTCTAAAAATATATTAAAATTATTTTTGTTATCTTGAAGAAAAACAAAGCAGAGCCTATACAAAAACTAACTACGGTTGTTTGCTCCGTGTTTATGCAAAAGTTTAAAATATGTGACAATAAATATTTTTGAAATTTAGTTTTTCAGAGATATGGTTTTTTCCAGTTTTGGAAAATGTCTAGTAGGATTGGATATTAGTACCCCTGGTTAGCTTATTAGAAACAAAGATGATACATGGACCCGTTTGATAAGTCGAGCCGTTTAGGTTCTACCCCCTTTTAAGATCCCAAAACTTCAAATGGTCATTTCTTGAAAATATTGAGAATCGAGAATCTTGATATAGTGCATTATACGAAAGCTGTTTTAAATTGTAAAAGAATTAAAAAATTAAACTTCTAGAGGATACGTAAAAAAAAAACTTTAATTGTGATATATTTTCTTTTTAGTTCAAATTTTCCTATAAACATTTTCAAACATTAAACAAAAAAAAAATACAGGGTTAGTTATTTTGGAAATACAGGGAAGACAAAAATAACCCCGCAGTCCTCTTTGGAACACTAAATACAGGATCATTATTTATATTTACGTGTTCTTTTGAATTACTTTAAGTGATATGAAGAAACTTTTATCACAATTCTTCCCATATTATCTTTAATAGGTATAAAAGGGTTTCCATCGCAAAATCTAAAACTTTGAAAAAAAATTTACTTTTTTTTAAATGGACTCCTGTATATCGTGGCATAGTTAAAATCTTATTTGCTTCCAGCCGTTTTAAAATTATTTCAGTTTAAATTTTACAAACTGTAATGACCAATGTAGGGGAAATCAAATTAATAATTTAGGGTGTCTCACATTTTAAAACTCCATATTTCAAAAATTGAACAAAATTTAGACATTTTATATTTTTTTTAAAAAGAGGACCAAATAGATTTTAAAATGCTCCAATATACAGGGGGTTTTAATAAAAATTAGATTTTCAAATGTTTTATTTGGCGATGCCTTCATTTTGATTTTGCAAGAGATATACGGGAAGAATAATTCCTTTTATAATAGTATATTTTTACCAGTTCGGATACAAGGCTTTTTTGGTGCGCGGAGACAGTGGTGGGAGGCGTATCCGAACACCAGAAGTCGTGCAAACTGGAAAAACTATTTCGAATGTGTAATAAACGGTATTTTTCATAATATCTTCTGAATAGTACATTTTTTGATTAAAATGGTTGAAATTAAAAAAGGTCAATTTGAGACTATAAGATACAGTAATAATTTTAAGTTCTTATGAAATGTGTTCATGGTTGGTTGTTAAAAAATTTCCCTGGCATTTATTTTTTTGCGTTGTTATGAAATTTTCGTATCAATGGTCGTTGAAAATTTTTCTCCGCGCATTTTAAAATTTTTTTTGTAGTTATAAAAAATGTTCGATAATTATGGTGAACATTTTTCCGGGGCGCACCGAAAAGACTTATTAGCAATATTCAGTATCCCCTTTTTTGCTAAAAATCGTTGATAATACCGCTTTTAGCCTTTTGATTTTGATATGACTGTTAAATTTAAAAAAAAACCCTTTATTAAAAGAATCCTGAATATGACTTACTTTATCTTCTCTATCAGATACGCTAAAAGTTTTTTTTTATCCAAATTAACTCAAAGAGGCCACGTAAATATAAAAAGACCCTGTAAAACAAAAAAATTTGTATCGGTTTAATGCATTTTGAAAATAATATACCTATTTTATTTTAAAATCCTTTCTATGGTCAATATCCAAGAAACTAGTTTTTTCAATTTATCGCTCTGGATCGGTACAAACTTTTATAAATGTTTATAAAATTACAACTGGTCCACTGAGAATAAATTGGAAAGTCGTTGTCCTACTTTAATGTTTTTAAAGCTTTTATTTAGATATACATAACCCAAGAACTTTGATGTATTAATATATAACTAATAATTTATATTTTTAAACACTGGCAAAAACCCAAAAGGATGTCCAAGGAATGCAGAGCTTTGAAAGAGTCACAACGAGTGATATATAGTGTGATGTATCTAAATTCTGGAGGATTCACTAAGATAGGAAAAATTTAATTATTAGTTTTTTTGTATAGTTCTTTTTAGCAGAAATGGAACATTCGCAAAATTTTACGCAATACATATTTTTAATTTTTAGATATCTTTATTATTTCTATAGGATCAACAACGACATTATTTTTTACCAAGTCCAAGATACGTGGATAATATATATATATATATATATATATATATATATATATATATATATATATATATATATATATATATAAACATAACAATTGGCAATCATAAAAATAAAGTTGCGGGACTTGGTTCCCAGGTAGGTCGAACAAACATTTGTTTTTTACTCATCTATCCCATCTAAACACTTCCCTATTAAAATTTTTTACCCATCAAATATTAATAAAACAATATTACAGGCTCTCCAATAAAATATTTAAAGAATTTGTTTATTATTCAGAGTCAAGTCAGTAGCCTAATGGCAAGGAAAGGAAAAACAATTTTTGGACATCTATAAACAACATTGTATTTCGATTTTTAAATTTTCTATATCTCTTTTAAAATATTCTACATCTTCTTTAAAATTAAGTTTAAAATAAAAGATATTAGGCAACTGTTTGAAATCTGCAATTTTTCAGCAACAATATGTAAAGAGCTCTTTTATAAAGAATGAAACATTCCACTAAAATAACTTTCCCCCTAAAGTCAAAAAAGAAATACTGCAAATTCGTGCAACATTTTTTGCGCGCTCGGCGTCAAACCAAGTACATCACACATGAGAGTTTATGTTCTCTTGCATCCAAAAAAATTCTGTTATCTGCTCAAAATGGCCGGTATAAACTTTTGGGGTTGAGATTTCCATCCGATATGTCGTTAATAATTCTCTTATTTTGCTGGATTGGACTTTGTCGGGCGGATCGTGCGCGTAAGACGGTGTAAACAGATTTGGATTCAGACCAGATAAGAAGTTTGCCTGTTAACGGGGTTTGGGATTTTGGGGTTAGGAATTTTATTTTTTGTGTTTTGTGGTTGTTTTTGTTTATCTTGATTTTCTTCAGGTTTTAATTTAAGTAAAAAGATATAAAACTAAACAAAATGGAATGGAGGTTAATGACGGGTGACTTGACATTTCTAACGGCTGAAGTTAGCCAAAAAGATCATATGTTTTTTGTCTTTTATGGGATCAAAACGGGATTATTTTAAAGATTAAATTATTGTGGCATAAACGACTGTGGATTAAAATTTGGGATTAAAGGTTTTGGATCAGATGAAACCTATATCGTTCTTTAGACTAAACGTTTCTATATAATTTTTTAAGGGTTTAAATTTTATTGAAAAATTTGTGGTTTATTCGAACCTTTAAAATTTATTCCTACCAAAAATTTAACTTAAAGTTAATTTTTCAATAAGCTAGACAATTGTTTCGAACTTTCGTCTTCACTGTACATTAAAAAAATGCTTAAATAATTGTCGTATAAATTTTTCGCGTCGTGGATACATACCCAACAAGATCACGCCATAAAAGTTTAAAAAAATTGTAAAGCTTTGTTTATAATAACTTTATAACTTTGACAACATTTTTGTCAAAGTTATCAAATAAAATTATAAACAAGGATTAAAATTTTAAAACTTTTATCGTTATCTTTTAATATTATATAAGAACCGAGCGAAAAAAAATTTTAAAAGACAAATTTAAACATTTTTTTAAGTACAATAGGCAAAGGAAACAATTTTGTTAATTGACAATTTTCTAACTTTTTTAAAAAACTAACTTTAAGTTGTTTTTTAACAATAATAAATTTTTTAAAGTGTTTTGAATATCCAAATTTTTTTAAACAAATTTTAGTTTGTTTTAAGAACCTAAAATATATTTATTGTTACGTATTCGGTTTTGACGCCGAACGCGCAACCAAAATGCGTTCGGAGGCCCATTTTCAGCGTTAAATTTAAATTAAAATAAAGGAGATTCGAAGTTAAAACTTCCCTCTCTTTTGGTTTTTAAGTTATCATCAAAAGTCGAAATGGATTTTTTTATTTTGTTTTCTTTAATACCAATTGAGTTTTTATTGGCAGAAAAAATCCTCAAAAAGCCTTTCTCAGATTTGCATTCCGCGTCGAATGAGTTATTGCTCATATTTTTCGAAGCCTTCTAACTATTTTTCGAGGAAATAATTAATTGACTGGTTATTTGGGTTCTGACAATGGTCGGTTACGAAACGGGAAGCATAAATTGTTAAATAATTTATTAAAACAGAATATTTCAGGTAAATTTCGAAGTGTCAAACAAGAATAAATCTCCAGCACAGCAAACTTTGTGAACGAACCATAAATTTAAAAGGCTGTCAAAGTTGGGGATCAGAAAATTTAATATAAAGTATTTCCTTTTTTTAAAGAGTGCGCAGAACAAAATTAGAACATGCAAGCGATTTTGAAAGAACAGAGGGGACCCAAATAAAGATATAGGCAATAAAAAAGACATTGTTCTTTTTCCAATAATTTTTAACTAATTTTAATAAATTGTATTACCTTTTTTATTAAACAGAACACTTTTTTGTGATTAATATAACCACAATAATTATTTACGATTAAACCATATAATTAATAAAAACTAAAAGCTTTTATTATATTAAGTATACAACTATGTTTTATTATTAAAATACCGTTTTGAAACAAAGTTTTTTGAATAAAATTTAAATATTGTAATTTTTAAAAAGGGCCAAATTTTTGGATGAACTTGGTCTCTTATTTAACATAAGTGTTTTTGGTCAGATATCTTTGAGTTTAAAATAAAAAAATAATATGCGACTTTACGGGGTAAATCTCAATTTTTAAGGGCCTCCAGCAATCTCATTATCCAATTGCCTCATGTTTTTACAAGTATCAAACAGGGTCTGTTTACTAAAGTTAAATTTCCCAAAAGCTAGAAGGCAGGTTTATTTGCCTCTATCCGGGTCTAACGCAGATCTAACGAATAGTTATCAGCTTTATTTGTAATTCAAAAACGAGGAAACCTTTTTTATGGTTAAAGTTTTTAGACTTTGTGATTTATGATATGT
>JAHBCN010027465.1:0-10069 GCA_019359885.1 Listronotus oregonensis | reverse complement strand
TCCCCTACGAATAGATGGTTCATTTAAATGGGGCGTTTTGAATCAGTTCGGAGATATCAATGCTTCCGTAAATGCGAATAAAATTAAGTCGGTAACCTCTGCCCCAGCGAAACAAACCGTGCGACATTGCCAATGTCTGTCGCTTGTACCTTATTCGGAACACGAAGTAGCGAAAGCGGGCGGCTAAACGGTATGTGTATTTTCTAGTCGCGTTTCATCACGCCAATAGTAAAGGCCTGCCGGCAACACTGTTTCACTTTCGTTCAACGATAGCGCGAAAATCTCTCGATGGACATCGGCTCGCGTTAGCCAAAGTCCATTAGGGGTATCAAAAATATAGCATTGAATGGTTCATCTTATCCGTAGTAGTATTATCTTTGATATTACACTATTCGTCAATTATATCTGGTTTTTGAGAGAACGACCTCTAATTGTAGTAGGTATTATCTGATCTACTCATGTAATAATTTAAAACGATTAGAGAATAAAAACAATTAACATAACATCCTATAGTAAATGTTTAAACTGCTGACCGTTTTTTAGTACCATTTTCTGTCCTATTTATTTTAAAATAATTTTTTTAGGGTCTGAGTGATCAATTTAGTTCCTTTATTAGTGACTCAAGTATCTCAAAAACTAGCAACAATTGACGTATAGTGTATTTTACATGTTTTATGTAGAATTAAATGTAGTCAAAATGTGGCAAAATATACAGGGTGTTCCGTTTAAAAAAACTTACTTTATGAAAACTTTGTTTTTGAGAGATCCTGTATATTTACCAATACTGTTAATAAAATTAGTGTTACCAAACACACATTTTTTGTCTTAAGCTTTTTTTTTGTATTATATACAGGAGCAGAGATATTTAGTGTATAAATGGAGACAAAGTGGTCAATAGGCCTTTTCATCACAATTTTTTTTTGTGCGCATGCGTCAGTATCAGCCATTTTTTTCGTACTGGTTTTTGTAAACAAGCATGTTAAAGGGCCTGTAAACACATAATTAAAATAAAAAAATACTAAAGTAAGTATAGTTATTGAAGAAAAGAAATACGAAAATAAAGAAAAAAGTGCCTTAATTAGCAAATAATTTTTTTAATCGATTATTATTATGATATCAGTACGAAAAGGAACGACGAACCGGTGTTGTTATGGAGTATGAAAGAGTGATACACGCTATAAATCATTTAAATATAATACATATTATTTTATATAACAATATAACAACTGTATATATGTGGTAGGCCTAATTAGAATAAAATTATAGATACTTTTTGTATAGTAAAGAAGTAATGATGCCTAACCTCTCAATCAGCTCACTTCTTTTCCTTTTAAGACGTCCAGACATTTAAGCTACCTTTTTAATTGCGTACAATTATGGGCTTCAACTGAATTATAAATCAGTGAAGCACCATCAACGATTTTTTCAGTAAATGATTTAATTGGGAGATAATACTGCATTCCCAGCCATTGGTCGATCAAAACAGTACGAAACTTTTGAATTGCCGCCATTTCAACATGGCGACTGCGCTTGCGCTTGTCACATGATGAAAAGGCCTATAAACGATTGAACAATATACAGGGTATCCTGTATGTCGTTCAATTTGTCTTTAATAAGAATATCCAAAAATTTAAACAAATATAGGGTATAGGTTTCTTAGTGATCCGTCTGTTTTTATCAAAAAAACTATCTGTATAAATAAAAAAGGACATTCATTATAACTAAAAAATCGCCAATAAAATATTATATTACATCAATAATTATGAATTTAGTTTAATAATAGGATTGCACTAGTTAAAAAAATATTTTAAAATTATATTTGCAGACTATCTACTTGTAAACAACTTGCGCGTTTACATTTAAATCGGAAAAGCTTTAGCATCCTCCTTATTCGACAGACCTGGCTCTGTCGATTTTCACAAATGAAAAGTTAGAAAAACAACACTTATTGCTTTAAAATGGTTATACAGTGTGTCCCAAATTGGTGGGAAATGTATGGGGATCTTGGAAACCACGATAGATAGAAAATCGGTTAAATGGGGAAAGTTTTGGACAATTATGTTAGTAAGCTAATTCCGTTTACTACATGGTTTTATCTATTCAGGTTTTTAGAAATTTTGAAAAACCTGAAACATGCATTTTCGAAAATCGGCCATTTTTTTAAGTGAAAATTTTTCAAATCTGTAAAAACTACTTTAAAGCAACTTTTTTGTAGAATATGACCGTGTAGTCAATTTTTATTTTCTACGTTTCGGGTTTTTAGAATCATCATCAACTTTATTTTTTCATATGGACGCCATATTGGATTTTTACGCAGCCAAATAGTGCTTTTTATTCTGATTTCAACAATGTATAACACGCTATAATTTAAGAGTTTATAACGTCGTTTATTTCAAAAAACAAATATTTTCTCAGTTGGCCTTGATTCCGGCGAACGTCATTTTTTTTGTAAACAATAAAATATTAGTAATTTGCAAAATAGATAAGCTAAGCAGATATTTTACAGAAATGGGTTCGCGAACATAGCTATAACGTTAATACCGTGTTACAACAAAACTACACGTAACAAGTTAATTGAAACAAGTGAAAACAAAAACAATGAAAAGTGGCTAAACTAATATTCCTACTAAAATGAAGATGTAAAATAACGACCTTAAATTCAAAATTTTGTCTATTTTTCTCAACATATTTACAATATTTTTTTTAAATAGTCTTAACTACCCTATGAATGGTTGACTTAGGTATGTGGAATTCTCTATCAACATCCCTGGCTGAAGATGTTGGATTTTCTTTAAAATGTTGGTTAACTGCAGCATCTCGTTGTCAATTTTCCTTAACGTACTTCTTAGGTCGTGTTTTTTTAAACTTCCGAATTTAAGCAAATTTGTAACAAGGTTTTCGAAAGTATGTTAGTTTAGGATGCTGCCTTTCAAATAAATTGTCGAAATACGTTTGCGCAGCTATATTAACATTTCTATTGCTTTGGAAATAACGTTGCAAAATATCAAGTTTTTCTTTAAATAATTAACCATTTTACAAAGTTAAAAAAAATTAATAACGTATCCGAGCTAACTTGATAATGAGTATAATGACGTTAGATGACATTCGCCGGAATCAAGGCCAACTGAGAAAATATTTGTTTTTTGAAGTGGATGAGGTTATAAACTCCTAAACTATAACATGTCATACATTGTTGAAATAAGAATAAAAAGCACTATTTGGCTTCGAAAAAATCCAATATAGGCCCATATAAAAAAGTAATGATGATTCATCAACTTTACTTTTCATATGGTCCCCATTTCATTTTGTTGTAACACGGTATTAACGTTATAGCTATGTTCGCGAAACCCATTTCTGTAAAATATCTGTTCAGCTTATCTATTTTGCCAATTACTAATATTTTATTGTTTACAAAAAAAATTACGTTTGCCGGAATCAAGGCCAACTGAGAAAATATTTGTTTTTTGAAATAAACGAGGTTATAAACTCTTAAATTATAACGTGTTATACATTGTTGAAATCAGAATAAAAAGCACTATTTGGCTGCGTAAAAATCCAATATGGCGTCCATATGAAAAAATAAAGTTGATGATGATTCTAAAAACTCGAAACGTAGAAAATAAAAATTGACTACTCGGTCATATTTTACCAAAAAAGTTGCTTTGAAGAAGTTTTTACAGATTTGAAAAATTTTCACTTATAAAAAAAATATGGCCGATTTTCGAAAATGCATGTTTCAGGTTTTTTCAAAATTTATCAAAACCTAAATAGATAAAACCATGTAGTAAACGGGATTAGCTTACTAACATAATTGTCCAAAAATTTCCCCATTTAACCGATTTTCTATCTATCGTGGTTTCCAAGATCCCCATACATTCCCCACCAATTTGGGACACACTGTATATTGAACAAAACATATATGTTTATGTCAAATTGTTCTTTTATGATATGCTAAAGTATTATTGATACACAATCCTGTAGGTGTGCCAGTAAATTTCTGACAATTTTATTGCAATGCACAGAAGAAAAAAAAAGTGTCAATTATAACATGTTTATAGAACTTGATATTATAATATAATTCAGGTCCATTTGGACGCCTGCCATAGTTCGTTATCGAAAATAGTACTAAGCGATTCATAAATTCCGATTAAATTTTTAGTGAGAAGTTAATTTGCGTGTAAATGATGTCAGCTAATAAATAGTCACGTGTTATTAAACAAGTGACCTAGTCATGTGTCTATCAAAAAACAAAGTCGTGGGCAATTCAGAAAATGAAACTGGTTCAGTTTACGAAGCAACTGTGTTGGTGTCCAAACTTAACAGCAAACCAGTACAATCATTTAATAAATTATAGTTTAAAACCTAAAAAAAACCAAGGAAGTTTAAAGGTGTATGGAAGCCCAATGCTATGGCCCATTTGATTAAAAATGCCCAGCCCAGTATGAAAATAACTGTCAGAGTTGGCCCCGCCGATTCTGCGCAAAAACAAAATTCCACGAAATAATTTAATGTGTTGCCTATTTACACACTGATAAACAGTGTGTAGTTAGGCAACACATTATACTTTTATGGGGCCGTAATGCTCTTAGGTTGTCAAAGGTTTTTTTGCGTATGAAACTATATCCGCGCTGTACCCAACCGCAGTCGTCTCATGATTCGTCATTTTCGTTGTGGTTTGTCCCCTTTTGCGCCGATTGTTTTGCTTTGTGTGAATACCCATATTTTGTGGTTGCAGAAGTTTTTAGATTGAAAAAATCCTTCTTATTTTAGTGATTAGTATTTTTTAAAATTTGGGACTATAATTTTGTGTTTATTGTTTGTTACTTATAATATCGTAACAAAATGATTAGAGGTTGTACGGTTTTGTCTTGCAAATCCAAGGGTAACATCCCCGGCATTTTTTACTTTAGGTACGTATTTCTTATATTTAAATTAGGTGCTTTTTATGAGACGTGACGTTAGGTAACCGAAAAATAATAATATATCAATTATGAATAATAAAATAATGAAAATTTCATAGGAAATAGCAGTGAGAAAAGTAAGGCAATCTTAACTATCTTTTAGATGATTGCCACAATGTTTGTGTATTTCTGTGGATTATTAAAAGGAAATTAGGTTTACATTAAGGTACTTTTATTTCATTTAATAATTTAATACATTCTTTTAAAGGATCAAAATTATTAATTACCTGGCAGACCAGGCAAATTTTAATATATACAGGTCCCTCTAATTGAATGAAAGAAAGTACAATTTTATGCTAAAGTTCCTATTTGCTTTTTTTCTGTATTTGTTTAAGAAGAAATTAGATTTCTGGTTTCTTAAACTTACATTATCAACTTTTTAAGCTCGACATCAGTGGCGGTTCCTCCATAGGAGCACAGGAGCACGTGCACCCCCAAAAAAATTTAAAATAAAAATTATTTTTCATCGTGCATTATCCGGAACTCCCTAATTTATCGTACGCTAATACAAAACATAGTGTATTAGCTCCTAACGAAAGAGCTGACTGAGCCGAAAGGATCCGATTACTGCCGTTCGACGTTCGACGCCAATCGGCCGATCGCATGTGCGCTTATGTAGGCGTGGTTTATACAATTTCTATGGAAGATTATGCCAGCGGGCGGAGGGGGGCAATGCGATTATTAATAGGAAGAGGCGCACACTTTTTATGTGCTCCATATAACCATTTGGTGCTGTTACTGAGACAATTTAGGGTGCGTTTCAGTTCTTTCACTAAAAGTGGTCCGTTTTACGGTCAAATATTTGCAAAACAATTTTAACTCTTTGAGTTTAGAACAAAAAATTGAATTTAAGCGTGCTGAAAGACCTAGACCTGAAATTTCCCTCACACAGACCACCAAATGTAAGTCTAGGGAGTTTAATAGAAAATTCAAAATGGAAATTTATGAAAAGAATGATTGAAATTGTGGATGTGATACAACTAACCGATTGTTTTGTTTTTCGTGCTTGTTGTTCAGTCGCGGAAACGCTGAGCCTGCCTGGACAAAAACTGGGATAACCGACTTGGGGTATTTGGCGCAAGAAATAAAAAAAACATGAGAATACTCAGGCTCATATTATCGCTCAGTTGGAGTTACAGCTTCTGGGGAAAGTTGATTTAAGGCAGCAGTTAGATAGTGCATATAGGCGCAGTGTTCAACAACAAAACGAACAAGTTGGAAAGAAAAAAATATATATGACTCTCAAAAATAATTGACTGTATAAAATTTTGCGGAGCTTTCGAGTTAGCCCTTCGTGGTTATGAGACGAAAAAGACGATTCATCAAATCCCGGTATTTTTAGAGGATTAATAAATTTTACTGCCGAGTTGGATACCCTTAAAGACCACTTCGAAAAATCCCAAGATATAACTTTTGGGCGTGACATCCTATAAAAATCTTGCCTCTGGTATGTTGGCCTCCAGTGGTTTTGTATTTTTGAGTTTTACGTCTAGTGCACCCCCTTAAATACTTACCACGAGCCGCCACTGCTCGACATACTGTAGACACATAATATTTAACGGATACTGTTACAATGGATACCTAGGTACCAAAGGTTACTAAACATTTTTAACCACTGTTATTCTGTCTCATGAATGTTTGTTATTAGTGAAAAGTATATGCCTAAAAAGCAGTTATAAAAATTTTCACTTTTTAATGTACAACCAGAATCTTAGGATTAGATTAAACTCATTTACACTATCTTGCCCTTCTTTTATCACAAAACTGGTCATAAGTACATGAAACTATAATACAATGTTTGAAATTTATTTAAATCTTGTTTTTATTTATTTACAAAGATTTTTGGTAAAAATAAAAAACTTACAAAAATATCGACCATTTAACTAGAAGGCTTCTTTCCATATTATATCAGATGATATAAAATCCAATATTACACAATAATTTTAAATATTCTATAGTAGTATCGTTTTATAACCAACAATTTTGTGCAAAAAATAAAAAAAAACAGCGAATGCTTAAATTTGACATTTGATGATGTCAACTTTATAGGTAGTAACAAAGAATTATGGAAGTCCGGCCCTAACCTACTATTCATTGCGCAAACTCCGCGGGGCCAACCCCCCTATTCCCGCTGCCCTGCACGCCTGGACAATTTTGTTCTACAGTATTGGGCTTCCATACACCTTTAAACTTCCTTGAAAAAAACACGCTTTTATAGTAAACCGAACTAAAAAGAAGAAAATAATTTTTAAGTAAAAAGAGTTTGTGTTACAGTGATAGAAAGTCCAATAATCAGTTATGACCAATTAATTTTAAATAAGATTAAAATAAAAATAATTCAATTATAGTAAAAAAGCGTGGGGTGCGCAAGATATTATAATTAGATGTTACAATGATTTTATTATGAAAATAAAGTATATTGCAACCTACGCTTTTTTACTATAATTGAATTATTTTGTTAATAACTTAATTTGTATTTTAATCTTATTCCAAATTAATTGGTCATAATTGATTATTGGACTTTTTATCACTGCAACAAAAACTCTTAATACCTAAAAATTATTTTCCATCTTTTAGTCCGGTTTGCTATAAAAGTGTTGTTCTGTTTTTTTTTAACTATAATTTGTTTTCTTATTTTTTAGTCTCAAAACAACATCAAAAGTAATGTTAATCAAGAGCCTTAATTTTTAGTATATCTTATATTTGTCAATAAATCTATTATGACCAACAGATCACAACAAAATTCCATGTAAAAAAGGAATACCCCATAGATAACCTAACATGAAGTGGAAAACCCTTTCTTTGAAAAAAATTTTTTTGTTGCCAGTCACCTGATTCTTGTGGAAAGCGTTTTGTGTTATTTTGCTCTTGTATGGCGAATGCGCAAGAATTGTCATTTTGACAAATTAATGTATTTTTTTATCCTGATGATCCTAGTTAGGACCTTAGCATAAAATTATAATATTATTAGACCTATATCTTTCAAGGCAAGGGTTGTGGACTTAAGAGAGTGCTCAATTTCTACTATTTGTGTGCAGTTATAGGTTATGTTTGTGACGTCACCCTTTTCTCTAGAATGTTAATTTATTTTATTAATTTATATTTAATCTCCAACTTTTAAAAAGTAATTTGGATACATGTACACCTACTATCAAATATAGGTATATTGTATACCATTTGATAAAATTAAGACTGTATTGGTAAAACATCATCACTTATAAAGAATATATAAAATGCATTTTTTCCATTTACCAATATATTTTTTACTGAAAATAGGTGGTAAAATTCAAAATCAGCTAAAATTAAGTTATATAAATATAAGTTACATATTTTTAGTGTATATTTCGTTCAAAGAAATAACCAAGGGTTAATGACCCCTGACTCTGTAACTTGTACCTACACAAATAATATAGTAATATAAACTTTATTTATCTATGTACAGGGTGAGTAAACGATAGAGTAAAGTTCATTATTTCATTGGTTTCAAAAGTTATGAGAAAATAGTAAATACAAAAGATGTAAAGATTCTTAGGGTGCACAATTTAAAATTATTTTAAAGTATACAGGGTGGCTCAAAAAACGTGACAAATAAAACATACATTTTTTTAAATGAAACACCCTATTTTTAAATTTTGTTTTGAATTCCTTTTAAAATTCGTCAACTTTTTTATTAATAATAATGCATACCTAAACCTAATAGTTTTTCCAATATTTCAATTTTTCTAAAAAAAAAAATAATTTTCATACTTAAAAAAATTACGATAGCGCCATTATTTTTTGAAGGTGATCACTCATTATTTATATTAGCGTTATTCGAAGAGGACGTAAAAGATATATGCAACGGAATTTTAATTAGATTACAGGGTGTTCAAAATAAACGAATATATTTGGATCATTTTAAATTGAAAATCTCGATTTTTTTAAATGGCGCACCATATATATTATTATTTTTTCTGAAAAAGATCTTACAAAAACCCACAACTTTTATTAAGTATGTCATATACCTATTTTTAATATTTGCGATTTATTTTAACTTTTCCAATATTTACCCTTCTTTCTGTCAAGGCTATTGCTATAAATTAGTTGGCTATGACAAAATGACATTGTCAAATTTTAACCTGACATCTGAGTAAAAAATTCATAAAATTTATTGTGGTGTCAGTAAATTTAAAAGAAAATAAGTATGGATTTTCCTAAAGCTGAATTAATTGATATGATTTATATACTGGGTGAGGCGCAAAGAAATACTTGTTGGCAGTAAGACTTTACACTTACCTTTCAAAATTCCTTCCAGATCTAAAAATAGCTAAGCAAACAAAGAAAGCCGTTGCGTCGGCATAGTTTCGTAACCTCATGTTGACATAGCGGATCCATTAAAGTCTCGAGATTTCGCCCGCCAGAAAACAAGCGCATGAAATAAAAAAAAGAAGAAGGACTCGGATAGCAAGGTCCATGCGTCGGGAGACAAGGTACAGGCTGTGTGTTTGGTGGAGTTAACCATGGCTGGAAAGTTCTCTAATTTTATTACGTTAAGAACGTAAACAATTTCTATAGCATTTTCGGAGAATTCACCGAAATTTTTCTATTTAAATAATTTCATGGAATGTCAGTTTTCATGGTAGCTAATGCTACTTTCTCAGTGTTAGCACAAGAAAATTAGCTATGACATCTTTTCTCTGTAATTAATGAAACATTATAATTTGTACGTGTACGAGGTTCTCTGTGTCGAATCTAATTTGAAATATTTACCTAAAGTTCTAAGGTAATGTTAAGTGGTAATTAAAATTAAAGTTATTTGCCTGGGCAGGAGTTAACGGCGGTGGTGATTAAAAGAAAAGTGATTAGTTAATGGAACTGTAGGAGATTAGCTGAGTAAAAGGTAATAGGTAAACTTATTAATAAAATAGTTCGTCAGTCATTAATACCGGGTGTCCCCAAAACTGTAAATAATTTCTAACCTTTACAGTAATAAAAAAACAATCTCAAATTGTGTAGTTGCGTCGATGGACTTACGCCTCATAGACTCCGGGAGGCGTTTCGGTTTTTCAGTTAAATTTAAATAAGTTTCTTGCTAATTTAAAGTGAATTTTTCGTCGATTTTTTTAAAT
>JAHBCN010027464.1:0-10064 GCA_019359885.1 Listronotus oregonensis | reverse complement strand
GGCTTAATTATCACATCCCCACTTTTAAAAAAATGTCTTAAACCCCCCTTTTTTTTGTACAAACCCCCAAAACAAAAACACGTACAACGGGACTAGAACAGTCCGATTAAATTTCGCTATACCCTTCACCTTGATCTATAATCATAAGAATGAACGGGAAAAACCAAGCCCCCCCAAATTTTGGGTCCCAAAGGGGGGGTACATCGTGGTGGACTTTCTAAAATGAAAATTTCCGAATTTCAAAAATTTTATATTTAGATTATTTTAAAAAATATATTCTCAAATTAGCTCCAAATGTTTCAAATTGAACATACAGGACGCGTTCTTTAAAGGATATGTCTTTTTAAATTTAAAAAATGACATTTTTTTTTTTTAAAAAGAACTGAAAAAAAAGTAAAATTTTTTTTTTTTAAAAACCGAAGAACAAAAAAATTAAACCAAAATGGGAAAGTCTTTTTTTGACTTTTTTTAAATTTGAAAATATATTCTGAGGATAAAATAATTTTTTTAATCATTTTAAAATTTTTTTTTAAGGGGGGTTTTTTCAAATAAGAATCGGTAATCTCAATTTAAATAAATATAAAAAAAATATCTAAATTTTTTATTTGAAATTTTTTTTTTCTGTGGGGGTTTTTTTTTTTAAAAAAAAAAACCCCTTGGGAAATTTTTTTTAAAGAGCAAAAAAAACCGAAATAAAACTAGTAAAAGTATTTTGCATAAGTTTTAAAGGGGAATACGAGAAAAAAAAGGGGGGTTTTCCCTCAATTTTTTTAAAAAAAAAAACGCTTTAAAACTAACTTTTTTTTTCCCCTTACCATTAAAATTAATCGCATTTCTTTTACAATTAACTTCATTTTTTGGTATTGATCACCCCCAAAAAAAGTTTGGGCCACATTTTCGTAATTACCATTTGGGTTTTTTCTTTTTTTTGCTTTAGCAAAAAATAACGAAGATATAGCTGGTTGAAGTTTGTTTTATAGCGCATAAGCACCTGTCCCCGGGCCCTTTTTTGGCCTTGACTGTTTTAAAAGGGGTTAAGAGTATTTTTTACAATCAAAACCCTTTTAAAGCCCATTAAATTTACCTTGGGGTTTTTTTGGGGGATGTGGGGTTTTAAAAAATTAAAAAAAATTTTAAAAAAAAATAATAGCACTTTTTAAAATAAATTTGGAAATATAAAAAAAAAAATTTTTATTTTGGGGGTTTTTTATGAGTTTTTTTTTAATTTTTTTTTTAAAAAAGGGGGTGGTTATAAGGCTTGAAACGTTAAAATTTTTAAAATTTAAAAAAGTTATTATGTAAGAAAAAAAAAAAATTTTTTAAAAAAAAGGGTGCCCCAAAGAATATTTTAAACGTAAAATATATTTTGAAATTTATTTTAACAAAAAGGGGGAGTTGTAAGGGTTGAAATACTGCAATCATTATAAAAAGATATTTTATAAGTAAAAAATATTTTTTTTTCCAAAAATAATGCACACTTAAGAATGTTTTAAATAGTAAAATATATTTTGAAATTTATTTTAACAAAAGGGGGGTGGTTTTTAAAAGGGGTTAAAAACCCCTCAGTGAATAGACTGGTTTTGGGGAAAAAAACGCAGGTCAATGCAGATATCTATTTTAAAGACCTTTAAAATTATCTTAGATTAGAGCGCCAAAAAAACTTGTTCAGTTTAATGCCTCCAAAAAAACTGTTTTTCCCTCGTGAAAAAAAATCTGCCAATGCTTCTTGCATATAAGCGGCCAAGCTTAGCAGAACAAAAAAAATTATTTAATTTTATATTTTTTTACGGCTTCTGCACCGAGGAGTTGTGCCGTATGATTTCTTTTCTGGCAGCCCCAAAAAAACCACACTTAGTGCTACTCTTATGCATCCACATACAGTCCAACTTGAGAGGCCTCGAACTTTATACTTTGTTTATTTATTTATCCCCATAGGGTCCAGACGGGGAAACCCGCTACCCGCAGTTTTTCTTTTTTCCCTCACCAAATATATATATATATATATATATATATATATATATATATATATATATATATATATATATATATATATATATATATATATATATATATATATATATATATATATATAAAAAAAAAAAACCCCCGTTTTAAGAATTAAAAAAAAAATTTTTTCCTGTTTTTTTCTGCTGTTTCCGTGACTCCCCCCCGGGGGGTTTCGCCTCCCAAAGGGGGTTTTAAAAATTGGGGGTAGCGAGTGCACAGTTAACAACAGAAAAACCGAGGGTTTTTTTTAAAAAAAGACATATATCAATGCCTTTCGGTGAGTTTTTAAAAAAATCTTTTTTGACGTCGTGCTAAAATCACATTTGGCAAATCGACATCAGTATTTACCGGGGGGGGGTATATAAGATGAAAAAATTTTAAAAAAATTTTACGGTGGGGGTATGTACAAAAATGTAACTTTTTTTTAAAAGACAGTTAAAAAGAGACTTTTTTTTCTGTTGTTTCCTGTGACTCTCTCCCTAGACGCGTTTCGCCTGAAAAACGGATTTTTTCAATAGGGCTGTAGCGAGTGCACAGTTAAAAACAAAAAACCGAGCGTCTACTTAAAAGACATTTTTTAAAAACCCTTTTCGGTAGATATTAAAATCTCACTCTTTGACGTCGTAAAAAAATCACATTTACCCAAATCGAAAACCAGAACCCCGGGGGGGTATAAATTAATAATAATGGCAAAAAATTTTACTGTCACGGTATGTAAAAAAAACTTTTTTAAAAAGTTAAAAAAGTTTAAAATTTATATATATCTATATATATATAAAATATATATATAGATATATATATATATATATATATATATATATATATATATATATATATATATATATATATATATATATATATATATATATATATATATATATATATATAAAAACCACACTCTAAATACCCACAGTACGTTAGTACGGGGGCATCAGCCTTTGGGGATTTCCCAAGATAAAAAATATTTATCTAATTTTTTTTTTTACAAAATGAAAATAAATTTTTAAAAAAAATATTTTTAAAGAAATACTATAAAGAAAAAAAAAATTTAGATTTTGAAATGCTTATATTTTCATAATATCAAAGATCTAGAAATTCAAAATTTTGTAAGAGGGGAAAATTTCGTGATGTTTTGATGAAATGCTCGCCAAGTCGTTTTAAAAAAAAAGAACTACGTCAAATGATATGTAAGGTAACAATATAAAGAAAAAAGAAAATGTCCCCACAGGTCGTGCCTCAAAAATTAGTCTCAGCTTCTAATGTTTTCCTTAGTCATATCTCATTTTGTAACTTTTGAAGGGAAAAATTTTCCAACAAAGGTTACAATTATTTCTACTGTTTTGATTATAAAATTTTTTTTTGGGGTTCGAATTTTTTTATCCCCAATAACACAAGTCGACATAATTTTTGTAACATCAATCAGAATGCTTATTTTGCCTTTTAATTAGGAAGTTATTAAAACATTTTTTTCCAGAAATGGCCTATAATGCCCCATTTTCAAGTACCTGTTTTTTCTTTATATAATGCGATCTTTAAAAATCATTTTTACCCGCCTTGGGGCCGGAAAGTACAACAAGACCGCAGAGGGGTTTTTTTTTCAGTATATTGTCAAATGGAACTTTTTGGGGTTTCCCGACTACAACAGTGGAACTTGTTAGATTAAAAGCAAAAATGTTTTACTTTACGGTAAACGTAATGTAATATTATAAGTTTTTTTTTTGGAAGGGTCGCTATTTTTTGTTGATGTTCAACATTCTAGCGAGTGTCGTTTACTCATAGATTCGTCGTAACCCCCAAAACAGTCCTACTCCATAATGGATACAAAAAAACGCCCTTTTTTTTTTTATGTGAATGAATGAAACCTATGACAACTTAGCAACCATATTAAATCGTTTTGAATATGAACAGTATCATCTGCGGAGATTTAAAAGTTTATTGCTCCTTTATGTGTCTGTGGGACAGTAGGGCAAAAAAAAAAACTACAGAAAAAGAATTGACTTTTAGAATTTTTTTTAACCTGGTACTTCAAACATTAAAAATGCACCAAAAAGGTGCTGCCGCTATCCTTATTAAGCTTGGGGGTTAAAAAAAAATTTTTTTTTCCCCCCGGGGGGATGGTTTCCCCCACCTTCTTTTTTCCCCCAAAGAAATATTTCCCCCTTTAAAAAAAATGATGGTAAATTAAAACAAAGCATATTTATTAACCCCCGATAAGGAAACCCTAGATTATCTCCGTTTTTAAGAACAATAAAAAAAGGGAAAGGGGAAGGCAGCTTGGGCATTTTGTACGTGTAGTAAAAGGATTTCTGGGAAAAAGAAAAGGGGGGGAAAACTATAAAAAATAGATCGAGCACCGCGGCAGAAAAAAGAGACCGATTTTTTTCAGGCTGCCTTTGGGTACGGGTGATATTTATAGCCACACGCTATAGATGCACCTATTAAGTTCCGCAATGTTTTCTTCATTTTGAACATTAACTTTAATTAGCAAAAAAGAAGCTTCTTTAAAACAACTTTTTACAGTCTGCCAATTGTTGAAGCATAAGGCTAGATTGCCAAATCCAGATTGCAAAGGGTTTTTTCCAGTACAAGAATAAAGCATACAAGTAGTTCGCAAAAAAAAGTAACTAAAAACTTTTTTACAGCCCCCCCGCACAATTTAGACCAATGTGTGCATGAGATTGACGGGAAATTTTTACAAGGCAGACTGTTTTGGGTATTTAAAAATTGATAAATAAAAATTTAAATTTAACAAATTTTTAAAGTATTTCAGGAACAATTTTTACAGTCTGCCAGAATAAATAACAACTTTTACAATAAATATTTCATATTAAATTATTAGCATACTAATTCATTTTTTTTAAAATTGTAGGCAGACGTAGTTAAACTTGTAAAAAATTTTAATGGTTAAAATTTTAAAATCTGCCATTTTTTTAAACAATATTTAGTTAAAAAAAAACAAACTATTGAAGGGGCAGACGATTTGTAAAGGTAATTTAAAATGGGTTATTTATTAACGTAAGTTGAAAATAATAATTTATTTATTTCAAAATCCGTACATAAAAATGTTTTTTTTAAACGTTTGTCACATAACAAAAAAAAGCTTGATTGGTCGAGTTTATAACGACGTCACCTGCTTGTTTGCCTATTTTGGGGATATATTAGTTTTGAAACGTTTTAATAAGATTTTCCTATATTATGCATTGTTTTTTTGTGATTTTTTTTCAATATTTTAAAAAATTTGCCCAAGTATTTTTTTCCATGGCCAACTTTTTTGAAAAAGCAAACAGCACAAACCTGCGTAGGTTGGGGGTTCGTTTTCCCCATACCTTTTTTTTTTTTTAATTTAATAATTTTTAAAAATATTGTAAAAATGAATTTAAATATATATTTAGGTATGTTTATTAATATTATTTTTTTTTTATTTTTATTATTATTAAAATTTTTACAAAAAAATGTGGGGGGGAATATTTGCAGAATTATTGGGTAAACGAAGTTTTTTTGTGTAAATTTATGAATATTTTCCACACAAAACAGTTACTTCGTTTTTGGGATTTATACAAAAATAATTTGTTAAAAATAAATTTTGAAAAAAATTGATGTTAAAAAAATAAAGTTCCAGAACCCCAAAAGGGGAAAAGGGGGAATTGTAATTACTCAAAAAACCCCAGTTTTTTATTCTAAAACTATTATGAAAAAATTTTTTAAATTAACAAAAAAAGGGGGTTTGGGGGGGGAAAAGGGGGGTTAGGAAAATGGTCAGGGATAAAAGGACCGGGGGGGGGGCATCATGATGCATGCAAAGAACATCGTAGGAATTTAACCCTTTACCCCCCCCCAAAATTTTCTTCGCCCCCAAAACCCCCGGCGATTTTATAATTTTCAAATTTAAAAATTAACGCTGGGGGGGAACCATCATAAATCGTCTGCCTTTCAATAGTTTGTTACGTTTATATTAAATAAATTTTTTAGATTGTAAAAAATTCGCCCCCTCTTTTTTTCCTTAAAAAAAACTGAAAAAAAAAGAGTAATTAGCTTATCAATTTCGGATTAAGGAAAAAATTAAATTTGTCTTTTTGTATAATCAGAGAGGTCAAATTTTTTATTTTTAAAAGTTTTTAAAATTTTTTTTCTAGGGGTTACAGAAACTTTTCCCATTATAACTCCAAGAGAAAGTAAGAACATCTTTAAAAAAAACCCCCTTCCTATTTGTTTTTTTATTGTGGGGGAAAAGCCAATTTTAAATCGTTTTCAGCCAAAAATTTTTGTTTTTTTTTTTTTTCCCCGCGTTTTTAATCTCAAGACTGTGACCTCAAATCTAAGCAGAAAAATAACTATTATTTTGTGGGAAACCGCGTTTTTAAAAGGTGTTTTTTTATACACATTTAAATTTGAATTAGATTCGTTTGTGTTAATTTAAATTGTGGAATTACCTAAAAAAAAAATTTTTTTTTTGGAAAAACACCCCGGGGTTAAAACAAAGAAACCAATTACCTTGAAAAAAAATTAAAATTTATAAAGTTTTTAAAAAAAATTTGGTTAAAAAATCAATATTTTTCGAGATCGGGGAAAAAAAGCAAATTTAAAAAAAAAATTTTGCCCCCTTTTTTTCAATTAAAAAACCTTTAAAAAAAAGGGACAAAAAAACCTTTTTTTAAATCTGGGGCCCCAAAATGGCCACTGAAGGTCCGAAAAGGGGGTTTTGCTGATATTCCAAAAAAATGCAAATTTGGGGGGATTTCTGTTTTGAAAAAAAAGAAGATTCCCCTTTTAAAAATTTCCCCAAAAATTTTCCCCTTTTAAAATTTTTTTTTGGGCGGTTAATTTTTTTCCCCCAAGGGGCCCAAAAAACCCCCCAAGGTGGGGCCCTTTCCCCGCGGCCCACACGGGGAAAAAAAACGGGGGCCAAAAATAGTAGTAGTGCTGATATGAATCACAAACATGTTTAACCCCCAAAAAAATTTTAAAAAAAAGATAAAAGGTTTTTTAAAATTTTTTTTTAAACCCCCCCCCCCTTTTGGGGGTTTTTTTATTGCATTACATGGTTTTAAGTACCTTTTTAAAAAAAAAAAAAACTTATAAAAAAAGTTACTATTTTTAAAGACTGTTATTATTTTAACAGTTTGGTTAAGATTTTAAAAAAATTTATAATAAGAGCTTTTTTTTTGGGCTCGGAAGGGAATTTTTGGATTGAGGCATTAACAGAGAGAGAGGGGAAACCTTTCCCCTTTAAAAGAATTGTGGATTGAGATAGTTAATCCTTTTTTTCCCCAAAATTTACTTGCCTTTTACACCCCCCATTTGCAAAAAATTTAAATTATTTTTAAATTTTTCTTGGTTTAAAAAATTTTAAAAAATTTTTTTAGGGACTCAAAAAACCCCTTTAAAAATGTATGATCCAGCAAACAGAGGCACTTCAGCTACATCTTCAGAAATGTTTAGGTTTTCTGGGGGCATTTTTTTTTTGGGGAGTTACGGACTCAAAAAATTAAAAAATTGACTTTTTTGGGTTTTTTCCGAATTTTTTTAGATTATATGGAAATTTTAAACCCCAAATTTTTTCCCCTACAAAAAAAAAATAAATTCATCCGCTGCAAAAGGTACCCCAAAAAATTTTTAAAAAATTTTATTTTTATGCCCCGGGGGTTTGGGGGTTTAGAATGAAAAATTTTTTTAAAAAACGTTTTATTCAGTTTACCTAGGGGGAAACTTCATTTGGGTTTTAAAAAAAAAGTTTTTCCCTTGATCTGTCCAAAAGTTCAGTTCTTCTT
Organism: Listronotus oregonensis; assembly: GCA_019359885.1. Taxonomy (NCBI): domain Eukaryota; kingdom Metazoa; phylum Arthropoda; class Insecta; order Coleoptera; family Curculionidae; genus Listronotus; species Listronotus oregonensis. The sequence goes on along the minus strand of JAHBCN010027464.1, from coordinate 2,289 downwards.
CTTTTAATCGTTTACCAAATCTAAAAAAAAATGAATGGCCTCCCCCCACCCGATGAAGTTGTAAAAAGCATTTCGGCTGGTTGAGTTTTCTTTTTGAAGAAAAAAACCCCAAAAAAATATTTAACCAATCTCGATTTTTTTTTTACATGCAGTTTTTTTCGATGATGATTTTGGTCATATTTTCGATAATTTTTAAGACTTTTAAACCTTTCGACAAGTTTTAAAAAAATTTGGGGGGGGTCACTTTTTTCCAAAAACACATTCCCCTTCTTTTTTGGGCTGACAAATTTTAACCAATTGACAAGTTGGCTTCTTTTTAAAAAAAGCAGATTTTGTTGCAGACCCGAAAAAAAAATTTTAATTTTGTTAATTATTTTTTTTCTAGCAATACCTTTTGTTCAAAAAGGGGGGTAATGTAGGATTCAAGGGAAAAGAATTTTTTTTTAAATTTTTTCCAGTAGTTTTGGGGCCTATTCAATTCAAACAAACAATCAAATTTTCCTCCTTTTTTTGACTTTTTGCAATCAATGGTACTTCAAATTATTTTTTAAAAAAAACTTCCAAATTGAGCCCAAAATTTTAAAAAAATTTAATGTTAATTCTAAAAAAAAATTATCAAAAATTTTTTTTGGGGTTAAAATTTTTTATTTTGAAACTAAAGAATGAGTTAAAACTGTTTTTTTTTAAATTTTTGTTAAATTTTTAATTAATAAAATATATTTTAATAAGATTTCGCCATTTAAAATTTTTCGCCATAAGGAAAATTTTAAAAAAACCCCCCTGGAATTTTTTTTTTTTATTTAATTTTCTATTTAAAAAAATTTTTTTTTTTATAAAAATTGATTTATTCTTTTTTGGGGAAAAATTTGGTTTTTTTTGGGGCTTACATTTTATACGAATTTGGACCCAAACTTATAAATTTTAAAAAAAATTTTTTTTGTCAATATCGCAAATTATCGCAGAAACCCCAAGATGGGATCTTCGGACTTTTAAAAAAAAAATTTTTAAAACCAAATTTTTTAAAGGGGGAAATTGGGGAAAAATATTTTTTCTTTTGGAAAAAAAAATTAAAATTTAAAAAAAAAAATTTAAAAGTTAATTTTCGAACAAGAAAAAAAAAGAAAAATTTTTAAAAAAAATATTATTTTTAATATTCTACCCACCACAAACCCATAGTTTTTAAAAAATTTTCCCCCAAAGGAAAAAAATAATATAAATTACTAATTTTTTCAGGCGCTTTTGAATACAATGAAATATTCCACGAACATTTTAGCCCAATAAAAATATTTCTGCAAGGGCAAGACTAAAAAAAAAAAGGGAAAAACCCGGAAGATAAAAATTTTTAAAACCCGTCCAATTGCAAAATTGGGGTTTTTTCCCCCAAAAACCGGGTTTTCCCCAACCCTTTGTGGGGTCGTAGACAAAAGCAAGGACGGGCCGCCTTTTTCCCCCGGTGGTTTTTTAAGGGTTTTGGGGAAATGGGAGGGGTGATCTAGCAAAATATTTAGAAAAAGGGGGTGGAAAATATTAAAATTGAACCTGAAACATAGTAATGCCCCATAAAAATTTTTTCAGAAAAGGATGAGGGGTTTTTTATTTAAAATTTAAAAAATCGAATTGAACGGGGTAAAGAAAATTTTAAAAAAAAATTTTTTGAAAGAATAAAAAAACCGTTTTTTATTTTGGGCTTAATAAAAGACGATAAAAAGTCCACCATACAACAGAGTTGAATAAAATAACCCCAGAGGAAAAAAAAGCCATTGTATTTAAAGGGAAACAAGGGTTCCCCAAAATTTAGTCTTATATTAAAAAAACGAAAAGATAGAGGCAAAAGAAGGCAAAGTTGGGAATTTGATGCTAATCTAAAAAACTTTTTAAAATTTTTTAATACAAATTTTTTAAAAAAAAAAAAAAAAATTTTGGCGATTTTTTTTTTAAATTTTTTTTTTTTTTTTTTAATGGGGGGTTTTAAAAAAAAAACTTTTTCATTTCCATTGCTACTTTTTTTGTTCTACGAAAATTTTTGATTTATACACCGACGTTTCCTTTGGGGCAGCCACATATTTTTTTTTTTTGGGCCTAGTTTAATTGCAAAAGGGGGTTCGGCACATAAGTAGACAAGTAAATCGGAAATAATTGCATATACGATTATCTGTTATTTTTTTATAAAAAAAATTTTTATATAGTCATATTCTGTTTTCGGGATTGCAAATATAGTGGCGGAGAAGAGAAATTTGGGGTTTTTTTAAATTTTTTTTTCAATAAATCAAACTTACGGGACCTTGGCAC
>JAHBCN010027463.1:0-10045 GCA_019359885.1 Listronotus oregonensis | reverse complement strand
TCGGTATGTTATTGGTAGACAAGTAACGTTTAATCTACTCTTTATCTATTAACCAAAATAGGTACCACAATTATTCGAAATCATCTTATATAACAAGCATGAAAAGCAACAAAATTTAATAAAACTCATTTTATTTACATAGCTGATAAAGTAAAATACTTTTTGTGAGATTTTTTCCAGTGTTTTGACGATTTATTAATTTGTTTTTACGTTGATTTCTTAAAAAATCGGCATATTCCCAAATAGTGTACAAATTTTAAGATATTGCAAAAAAAAAATCGTCACCAAAAGAAGTCACTTTCTTCCGGATCCTTTTCACTTTGTTCGTCGAAGTTAACCATTTGAGGAAGTTTGTAAGGTTCGTAGCTCATAAAGTAGTCTATAGTGAATGGCATAATATTTTCAGGTTTTAATAACAGAAGGCTCTGTAGGTAGTCGGCAATCATTTCTTGAATTTCCGGATGATCTTTTTGATAACTCTTCATTTTAAGTTCAGCTTCAGTCTGAAAACATAAACAGTTTTATAAGTGAAGTAAATTTTTAAATAACTTTTTCTGCACCAAAGCACGAAATCTAAATATGCTGTATACTCTTCCAAGTATTTATGTCAAACGTAGAGTATCCCTCACCACTATCATCTTTATTTTGCAACCTGATTAGTTACGATAATAACACTAAACCAAATAGACGACACCCAAAAAGCAGCTATATCCTGTAATTTGTTGATTTTACTACCTGTAGTGTCAGCATGCATTCCTTAATTCAGTTATCAAAAAATTTATCAAAAAAAAAAATTAAATCTTAGAATACATAAATGATTTTATATATTTTAACCATAAACTAAACTTTAATTTGCACTACACAACCGTAAAACAACACTGCATGCAACGAACTAGAAACTTGAAGATTAAACCTAAGATAGGGTGGTTTTAAGAAAAACAGCGGCATCCATATACAAAGCCGTATTTAAACTTTTTTTAAAATTATGCATTCGATATCTCAAACTACAGAAAACCAGCACTGAAACATCTCAATAGCGAAGGCAATAGCTCTGCCAATACCTCTTTATTAGGTACATGTAAGCACCCTATCTCCAAATAAACATCCAAAAGTATTTCTTTTATTCTAACGTATACCTCTTCTGTCGGTCCCAACTTTTAAAGAATTTCACAAAAAAAAAACAGTCAAATGTACATAAAGTCTCTACAAATTCGGTCACAAAAAAACTACAGCAGACCTTCTTTCCATTTGTTTCACGTAACTGGAACAAGTCCCTTTAGTTTCTTGGCGAATCCCATATTGTTGCTATTGACATATCCAAAGTTCTTGTTCTTCTACCTAAACTTTTTTCTTGTCACTCTAGTTTCTTTTCTAGTCGATACAGGATCAGTACTGGGACCCAACTCTATTTCTTCTTCTCATCAACGATCTTCTCTCTTCCACGATCAATTATATCCACTGTTATGGTAACTATAGGACCCTCCACCCTAACATTTAGTTTCTTAAGCCAATTTCTAAGCCTGATTTGGAAAACAACTACAGGGTAATGCAGATATCTTTCACATGACCTTCAACTGGTATAAAATTGGAGCACCAAAAATATGGTCCTGTTTAATGCCTTGAAGACTTACTCAGGTTTGGTGCCGCGAAAGACGTGCCAATATTTATCTTTTACTTATAAACAGCTAAGTTCTTCAAATAAACAGTATTATATCTGTATTAAGAGCAACCTTAAAATCGCTTAAATTCCTTTTTCCAGCCAGATTAAATTATCCCTTTTTTTAATCTGTATACTTTATACGTATGCATCTCAAATCAGACCCGGCTTGCAAATTTTTACCATGTTTTGGGAATGGCGTCTTCCACAACTTTAGTATTCTTAATTTGAAGTCTCTAACTTCCCACTTTGTTCGCTCCATTTCTAGGATGTCTAGGCTTCTGCTTGCTCCCTTTTCTGTAAATATTCTAGTCCCGGGTTAATAAACTACCTCTTACCTGACCTAAGACACCGACGATAAGTTAGTACTTAAGCTTTATTCCTTTATCCTCTTTACTATTCGCATTGACATCAACAAGAATAAAGTTTATTTTTACCTTTCAACAGTATATGTTACAGGGTAATGCCATCGTGGCACGACCAGGCGCATACTGGCTCACCGAGATACCGGGAGTTTTCTGATGGCCCTTGTAAGGTTGCTTCGAAGAGCCCTCCTAAGCTTTAAAGCCTACGACACGGCTAAATACAAAAAAACAATAAATTGGAAGTAATAATCATCTCCGTCACTGTTTAACTAGACCGCACCTTACTTGACAGAAACCACGCGACACGACATTGTCAGAGACGACGATTAATTGAATAACAACTCCCCCTCCTTTGTTAATTCTAGAAACTGGGAACACAACACAAGTCAGCGCTGGTTGCGTCTGTTTATAAATTTCTTTTAACAATATATTTCTGCAAATGTAGTTGCTTGCTTGCTATAATTAATTGGCTCGAACTCCTTCAGGATTCATTTCGCCAGCACATTCGGGTGATAATTTCCAGAGTCTGGCTCTAAACCATAGAAAATTATCCAAACATTAACAAAAATCCTTGCAATTCACGTTTAGATGCTGCATAATGCAATCCCAAAACCCAGATATAACCTGTTCCTGTCAGTCCTTTTTTTGTCCTCACGAGTTTGTACTTTTAGCCACCACACGGTTAACACCACCACGTGTGATTCTAAAAAAATGTTTAGAATCACTGTAAATATGACCTTTTGATATATCGTGACTTTGAAAGTACACTTTCACTGCACTACTAGATGGCAGTCCTCCAGCCACCTTTCTCAAAAAAAACTATGTAGTTTTCAACCAAACATCCACTCTGGTCGACAGTAAAAAAAAAAGTAAGAAGTAGATATTAACAGGTTATCTCAGAAAAGCAAAGTATTTAAAAGTTACCTACAATGGTGTTAATATCTATCTTATCGTTAATTATTTTTTAGTTATCTTCTTATTTTTATTTGAAAATCGTAGGAGTATTTTTAAAAAGTTTGTTATTTTTATTTTATATTTTATATTTGTTTAATCTTTTTTGTGTAATGTTGACATCTATGTATTTAAAATCCAGTAGGCTTAGCTAAATTTGTTGAAAAGTTTTCCTATCTTCAATATTGTTCCGTTTGTTACATCTCTATGTATTTAAAATCACGAATCCTCTTCAATAAAAATTAAACACGATGTTATTTATTGTTCACAAACGTTTCTACGGTAACAACAATGCCACGTAACGTAACTATGATAACTGTTTAACCTTTAACTCTTTGTCAGCTACTACTCACTTCGAGAGTCAAAAGTAAACTGGTCCGTGCGGACTTTCTTTGCGCTTTTTATAATAATGTGGAAAAAATGGGAAAGTTTGGAAAAGTCTAGAACTAGCTGGAAGAATTCTTTTAATACAGGAGGCAAGAAAAATGTAAAATGGATGACTCCAGCGCCCTCAGGGTAATCCGCAATAACCGTCGAAAAAGGGAAAAACTAAAATAATTTTTTCTAATAAATTAGTTACCTAAATAAAATAATTCTAACTTTCTATATTTCTATTAACTAAAGAATTTTTTTTTAAAGTCCGTAACAATATTGTTCGGCGATGAGCTCTGCAAGTGATGAATAGTTTTCCGGGCCCTAAAATCGTCCCAGCACGCGCCATGACACGGCCATTAAAATATGGCCCGTAAAAATAAAAATGACGTCAACATACTTTGTATCAAAGTATTTTTTTAAGATGAGATGATACCTTTGAACTGAAAATATACATAAAATTGAATTACAATGAATAATAATAAAAAGCCAATGATAAACGGTTTCTTTGCACACTATATGCATAAGCTGCTTTAAGAATCTAGTTTTGTTTTGAAAACATACTTGCCTTACAATCTAGGTATTTTGATATTAACTCTATATTAGTGTCCCAGACATTTTTCAAGGCGACATAGTCGTGCGGTACTGGTTTTCCATACGTAATGAACTCTGGATTCATGTGGATGATATATGGACAACCTTCCCATTCTTGGCTTACAATCAGACCTGCAAAATAGTAAAAGCATTGATATTAATTAATATTTGTTTTTCTAATTTTTACAGTGGTTTTAAGTTAAAATTCTCAGATTATGTTTCTGTCTTATTGGTTATGTCTACTATAGCTCACCCAAGTTAAGAAAACAAGTCGGCAAAAAGTAAAAAAGACATTTCATTTATTCCGCTTTATTTATTCGAAGATTTATTAAATTTCGCAGCATTTAAAAAATGTTTGTAGCTCATCGATATTTTTTTGGTTTTTGTATCTACTCTAATGTGCCAAATTCAAATATAAGCTTGTTTATACCTATCACGCGTAAGTTTTTAAAAAGGAAAAGAGGAAAGTAAAATATGAGAAACCCAAGGAAGATTAAAGGTTTATAGAAGCCCAACAATATGGGATATTCGATCAAAAAATGTCCGGCCCACTATGAAAACAACTGTCATTAAGGGGCCGTTATGATTCTGCGCAGTAACAAAAGTCCACGAAATTTTGTAATGTGTTGCTTACATACATGGGTAGGCAACATATTATACTTTCGACAGGGCCGGAGTCCCGTTTTCGTGGCGATTGTTTTGCCTTGTGTGATTTTATTTTGTGTTCGCAGAAGTTGTTTCGATTAATAAAAACCTCCATATTATAGTGATTAGTGTTATTAAATTGTGACTATAATGTTGTGTTGTTTATTGTTTGTTACTTAGAATATCGTAACGTCATCCTTCCAGCTTCTACCTAAATTAATACTGGAGTGCCCCAGTGCGCCAACTATGTTTCTTCTTCACATCAACGATCTTTCTTTCACAATCAATCATATTATTGGTTTTGCTGACGATAGTATCCTTTACCCTAATCTTCTTTTTCTTAAGCCAACCTATAGGCCTGATTTTGAAAACACGAGCAGGTCAATGCAAATATCTCTTTTATAAAACCTTAAACTAATCCTGATTTGGTCTTCAAAAGTTTTGTCCAGTTTAATGCTCCAAGACACAGTCATGTTCGGTGTCGCGAAAAAAATTAATTTAATCAGTTTGCCGTTACCTTTAAGAATAACCTTAACTGACTCAAACACATTACATCCATAGGCTCAGCTGCTTTAAAGAAGCGTGGATGCCTCTTTTGGGCCGGAAAGTATTTCGCTCCAACTAATTTGTATATTCTGTATGTATTCCAAATCAGACCATCTTTAGAATATTGTTCTCATGTCTGGGGAATGTCGTTTCCTACAACTCTTATTATCCTTGATTTCATTTAAAAAAGAACTGTGGTCTTATTAATGATGCCACGCTTACAAAAAAGTTTCCTTCTCTTACCCACCGACGGGCTGTAGGGGATATGTCCCATTTTTATTTAACAGAGCAAGAGGTAAGGCCACTTTTATGCATTTTTTTACAGTCCAGCTTAGGAGGCTCCGAATTTTCTTTGTTCGGTCATCCCCAGAGTGCCCAGACTGCTACCCGCAGGATTTTTCCCTTCTCCAAATGTCCAAATATTTAAGTCTTGTGTAAATAAACTTCCCCTTACTACACTTAAGACACCAACAGTATATTAGTATTAAAGACTCAGCCTTGGTGAACTGTCTCAAAACTTAAAAATAAAAATACAAAATGCTTATGTGAAAAATTCTATACTTCTCGTTAAATTTGTTTATAATTGGTGATAAGTACCGGTAATCGTGTTTTTATTTATTTTATTAGAATTTTTGGTAAAAATAAAGAACTCCCAAAAATATCGACCATTTAAATAGAAGGCTGTGAAGTGGCCATCAATTCTTCTCATTTTAAATCATATGATATAAAATCCAATATTATACAATAATTTTAAATATTTTATAATATTGTCGTTTAATAGCTCACAATGTTGTGCAAAAAATTAAAAAAAAAGTAAAAATATAGTTAGTTTGAGTTTGACATTTGATGATGTCAACTTTATACATGGTAATAAAGAAAGTATGAGACAATATAAAAAAATTTTTTGGTTTTTGTTTTTTTTTGGGCAAATGTATCTGTGTTGTGTCCAACCGAAATCCGCTAGCATATAGGATTCATTTTCCACTATATTGCTTCTGCATTTTAACAGTTTGCTAATGAAATTTTTTGCCGTATTCATTTGAAACTGCACCTGAATTGTTGGGAAAGAATTCAAAAATCTCACATCTTGTAAGATTGTATAAGTTCTTTAACTGGATCTATGTAGTTCTCTAATCTTTTACCCAGGAGATTGCTACATACACATTTGAAGGAAGTCCAGGCCCTATTTTTGCCGAAGGTGTAGTTTTAAAATTTTCGTATTCGCGGACCAAGGAAAATTCTTTTTTGATTCAGTTATACGCGTATTCAAGGCTTTAACAAAACATTTTTTAAGCCATTGATGTGCAGAGAGGGAAATACATTTTTGTTGCTTAACTAAGGGTTTATTTTATCTTCAACCCATCAGAGTTATTTAAACCCAGAATTAAGGATTAATAACATTAAGAAGATAAATAAAAATATTTTCTAAAAAGAAATTCATAAAAATTAGAAGATAAATAAAAATATTTTCAGTTGGTTTATTAAAATTAATTTTATTTGTGGCGATACTACCAACATATAGCATTAAATAAAAAAAATAAATTAAATTGTATTTGAATCTTCTTCTATAAAAAAAAATACAAAAAGTGAAATTCCGCTAGATTTTACATTCAATTTGTCCTATGTTTTTTACATAGAAAAAAGAAAGAAATGGGTAAATGAACAACTAAACCTTTAATTTACTTTGCTTAATAATAAACAAAATGGTTTTTGTAAACCTTACAATCGCAAAATTAGGCGAGTGCATTAAAACCAAAATGGGTGCCATTCGTAAGATTTATTCTTGTTTGGTACACCTGAAAAATTTTCCCCAAATATTCTTATTTCGTACACAAAATGAATTATTCAGTTTTCGACATCTCGTTTCTGTCTCTGATGATTCATTAAATGTGATAAAATGAACTAACTAATTTTAATTGCTCACATATAAGATGCAGAGATATAAAACATTTATTTGGATAATAATGACATTAAAATAGTCTAATATTAATATATGTTTTAACTATCTACCTAAACAGAAAAGTTTACTGTTCCTACATTTAGTGATTTATTACGTTTGACTTATAATTGGGGAAAATAAAAAGCCGCTTTAACTAACTAGAACTAAAAATTACCGACCAGAACTAAAGGCTTTTGAATTTGTCCAAATTATCCCTACGTTCGATTAGGCCATGCAGAATTGGGGCCTAAACGGAAAACTTTACTGTTCCTACTTTTAGTGATTTATCACGTCTGAAATATAATTGGGGAAAATAAAAAGCTGCTTTAACTAACTAGAACTAAAAATTACCGACCAGAACTAAGGGCTTTTGAATTTGTCTAAATTATCAGTGTGGGAAAGATAATATTTCAGGTAAATTTCTAAAGTGTACGAAACGCGAGTGTACGATACAAGAAAACACCATTCGTAAACTGCTTAAGTTAAAATATAAAAAAAATGTTTTTTAAGTTTTAATATACCGGGTGTTGCTCCGCCGAGCGGGACATAGGGAATCCCATGTAAATTTTAAAGTAGTCAAATATTGGCTCCCCTAATTATTTTAGAAAAAAATGCTATTAGGATATATTGAAGAGCATAATAAGTTCCACCCAAAATGAAAATTTGAGCATTTTTCAACCAACCAGTAAAGAGTAACCTGCTTAAATACTTCTGCAACGTAGTATCTCATTATGTACCCTGTACTCTGGAAATCAATAATAAAAACACCATATCGATTTATCAGTGACAATTTAGATCATTAATTTATAATGTCATTGCCAAAACTGAACAATTTTATACGGGAATTTCACAAAGAATCCTCGCATTTCATTTTAGTTTACAGCTAATTATAACACATGCACTCACAGTTACGCAAGACAATAAAACAAATTCGTCTACATTTAGAAATCAATTTATGACGAAAATATTAGGATTTAACCAAATGCTCAAATATTCCTCCATTAACTGCCAGACAATAACCCAAACGATTATAAAACTCATTTCTTACGTTGGCTAGTTGGTACATCGATATTCTGGCACATTCAGCGGAAATAGCATTCCTTAGCTGGTCTAAATTTTCATATTTTTTATTGGTATAAAGCTTAGTTTTTAAATGTCCCCATAGAAAAAAATCGTTTGGCGAAAGATCCGGAGACCTGGCTGGCCAAGATATTGCGTGGTTCGGGCCTATGATGTCGTTATTAAATGCGTTGTTTAAGTATTCCTTTTATCAAATTTCGGTCAAGGAAAATTTGTTCCTCTAAAAGTGGTACTCCGCATTCAAATTTCGGTCAAGGATAAATGGTCGAAAAGGATGGTGGCCGAAAATTCCCGCCAAAACATTAATTTTTTGTGGATATTGAGTCCTTGTCTCAACAAATCGATTTTGGTTTTCGTTACTCCAGCAGTACCGGCAATTTTGAATGTTGGGTTCGTTGTTCAATGTAAAAGTGCATTCGTCAGTAAAGCAAATATTTTATAAAAAACCTCTGTCAGCGTTTGTCCTCTCCATCATCTCAAAGCAAAAATTCCTGCCGTCGTATTTCGTCTCCGTCTCTTAATTCTTGGTGTCTTTCGTACTTGTAAGCGTGGTATTCACATCTTTTAAAATTCGAGATATTGTGGTGTGGTCTTGTTGTCCAAAGTAATGTCCTCCAGTTGTCTCGTGCTAATGTTTCCTTCGGCCTCCTCTACACAAAGTATCACGTCTAAATCCCTCTCGTTTTTGTACAATTTGTCTCTGATTTTTACGTCGATTTTCTTCACATTTGCAATTATTGATTACTGTGCTGTAGTTTCAAATTTTTTTATCGTCCGTTCTATTGTCGATTTACTTGGTATTGGCCTATTGGGAAAATAGGCTGCAAACATGTCCGCTACTCTTCGATAACTATTTCCCTGATAAAACCATTTTATAATAGTGATTTTTTTCTTGATTTAAGTAGTTCATTATTTAAAAATGATGTGACATTGATCTGACAACTTGAGAGTAAGAGGTTAAATAATTTTTCTGGTATTTTATTATAAACTTCTAATAATACAGGGCGCGTAAGAAGATAGGAGATTCGTAACTTATTTTAGCATTTATCTCTTAGCTGGCGGACTGAGAAGAGCTGAAATTTGTACACTGGGTACAACTTTTCGTGCTTTTTAAAAAATCCTAATAATATTTTCTTCTAAAATAATTAGGGGAGCCAATATTACATGGGATTCCCTATGTCCCGCTCGACGGAGCAACACCCGGTATGGGAAAACGACCTGGAAAGGTTTTTTTTTAATGACCAAGCAACTAACGTTGGACCACTATACGCAAAAAAATTAATGTAACTTTAAATCATAATTGATTTAAGAAAATAATTTTTAAATAGTAAAATAATGACATTAATGTAATCTTAATACATTTTGGAATGCTAACAAAAAATTGCGCACAATTAAATAATTTTTAAAAATAGTCAAGCAACCAATTAATGTTTTTTTTACCACGTTGGATGGATTGACCCGTAAGTAATCTAGCGAGATCTAAATAAATAAGTTTGATTTTTTTTATGCAAAAACTGTACGTCAAGCGAAAACAAAAAGGGAGACCAGATTTACATAAACAGAAATGAGGATTTCTAAAATAAATTTTACTTTAAGAAAAATCAGTCGCGTATTACTTTTCTCGTTAAAACGATTTAGTACAAATCCCGCACGAACGCCACTGGCAAGAATAAAAAATCATGTTGTACGGCAGAAAATGCCTTTTAATGCATAAAAGATGCGCGTACTACATTTCATAAAAATATTTAGAGTCATACCACTCTCATCATAAAAAATAAATTTTTCTGAAAGCTTTAGTACCCTGTAGTTCAAAAGTTGAGACCTTTGGGACTAAGGTTCGTATGAATTTTTGTTCTCAAAATGGACCCAAAAATAACCTCCTAAAATATTAGCATG
>JAHBCN010027462.1:0-10139 GCA_019359885.1 Listronotus oregonensis | reverse complement strand
CCATACAAATTTTACCCCTCCCCATGTCCCCATACTACCCATATTAACAACTTCAAAAATAACGTTTTTTTTTATAAAGTTTCATCCCTTTTTAACCCCCAAGGAAGTAATTTCAAAAATTTCAAAACAGATTATTTTTAATCGTTAGAATAGCTTACATACCAATTTTCTACTTCAAAACCCAGTTCATTCTACCCATTTAAGGGGGATTTTCCCTAAAATCCTTTTTAGCTACGTCTTTTTTTTTCGGGGAATCATAAGCCTAATTACCATATTTAAACTTAAAAATGGACAATTTTTTTTATACAAACTTTCATCCCCATTTTAACTTAAACCCCCCTCCTCGCCAAGGGAAGTTATTCCAAAAATATTAAAAAGACTTTTTTTTTTCGTAATAGTAGCCTTTATACAATTTCATACTTAGGCCCAGAAATAACAAAGTTCATCTAAACTTTCCCTTTCCCATTCTCCCCCTTAAAAGGGAAAAAAGTTTTCTAAAATATTTTCTTAGCTGACCTCTTCTACTTTTCTGGGAATCAGAAAACATAATACCAACTGCCATTTAAATTTTAAAAAATTTTTCTATTTTAAATTTTATCCCCCAAGGGGTGAAATTTTAAAAATGTTAAAACAGATAATTTTTAATTTAATTATTAACATACACAACAATTGCCATACTTCTAAATCAAGAAATGACGTTCCACACAAACTTTTAATTCTACTTAGGAGTTTCAAAATCTCTACAAATGTATTTTCAGGAATTTTAGGTTTTTTTCACATTTAATTTAAATATTTTCGGTCAAAAATAAACAATTTTTGAAAGTACCTAAAAAATTTTTCAAATTTTTTTTATATTTTTCCAACCTATTTTTGACAATTCACATTTTTAAAATTTTGAGCCATAAAGGCAGTCACGTCACAATCTCAATAAAAAAAACTCATTTGTTTCAAATTTTTTCACCACGTTGTACAATGCTTTTGGTTTCCTTTTCTCCCTTTTCTTCCTATATTAATGGCCCTATAATCTTCCCTATTGACCACGTTTTTTACATTTTCCGTTTTTTTTTCCGATAATGGACCCAACAATTAAACATTTTTTTTACTTGGTTATTCACACCACGTAATTGTTTCTAGGTAAAGTGACAATGTTAGTTTTAGAAAGGAAAAGAAAATACTGCTAGCTGTTTGTATCGATTCATCGTTCATTTTCCTTTGGCATATACTGGGTAGTGCGTCGCCGGGAGGAACATAGGAAATCCCATGTAAATTTTAAGGGGATCAATTATTGGCTTCCCTGTACATTTTACGGAAAAAATGTAAGATAACTTTTTGAAAAGACCAATCTGACAAACCCTCGTACCAAGTTTCAAAAAATTTTAATAAGCGAATCTTAAATTATTCAATTAAATGTAATTGCAAAATTACCAAATTTTCGTTTTAAGTAAAACCAAACAGGCACCAGTAAAATTAATATTGTCCCTGACATAAGGAAAAGTGTCAAAAAATCAGTGACAGTCGGCATTTGAAAAAACAATATGAATTATTCAATTGACGAAAAAATATCCATAATTAGGTTCCATTATGCGGGAAGTGTATTTCCTCACCAAGCCCATTCCGTCCATTTCAACTATTACACGTATTGTCAATAAGTTCGAGTCCAAAGGTACCGTAATAAATAATTGGAAATGTTCAGCTTAGGATATCGAAATTAGAGCCGAAAAAGAGAGAACAGAAATCTTAATATTCTACTCAGTGTGCAGGAAAACAAAATGGTTAGTACGAGGGTTCTTGGGCAAGAGGTAAATAAACATCATACAACGGTATTGAGTACTTTGAAAAAACACAAATATTATTCGTATAAATTCGAAAATAAGAATAGCATTTTGGGTAATTGTCTAGAAAGTGGCCGCAACTCCGATTTTGACCAAATTTGGTATACGGGGAAAATATTTTAGATACTGCTATTTTTTTAATTAAATTCTAGTATGATAAAATTATTTTTTTAATGATCGATAGTAATAATTGTTATTAGTTGAACTTAATTGTTACATTAAATTAAAGGTTTAATAAAAAAATAATGTTAACGTGTCTTTTACTTTTTATGTAATGGTTGTGAGATTGATGAAACGAAAAAAAAAACATTCCTTGTATTCGGCTGTGCGTCAGATGTGACAAAGCCTAATAACAAATTGTTTGCTGGTGGCTGGTGTCTGTTTGGTTTTACCTAAACCGAAAATTTGGTAATTTTGCAATTACATTTAATTGAATAATTTAGGAATCGCCTATTAATTTTTTTTGAAACTTGGCATAAGGGTTTGTCAGATTGGTATCTTCAAAATGTTATCTTACATTTTTTCTGTAAAATCTACAGGGAAGCCAAAAATAATTATTCCCCTTAAAATTTTCATGGGATTTCCTATGTTCCGCTCGGCGACGCACCACCTGGTATACTGAATGTCAACGAGTTTATTAGTCGATTGCAATTTTTTATTATGTATTAGGCATCATTAATCAGTTCTGTATAAGCGATGTCTCCTTTAAGAAAAATTACTGGCTAAAAAGATAACCAGTAAACGACTTGATTCTGACGGACAAATTTTCTTTTCAATGTACATTTTTTTCCTGGGGCGCACCCAAAAAATTAACTTTTTTTCACAAATTCATTAGTAGTGACAAGAACTAACCATAAAGAGTCACTTATCGGCCAACCTAAATAAAATTACACCCAATGCAAAATCTTACTAACTGTTTTTATGTATTACAATAAAATAGTAAATTTAGGAAACAGAACATTTAAATTTGATTTTTTAGAAATATTGCCCTTTACAATGGGAAAATTTCTCGCAAAAAATGCTACTGCATTAAGACGCTTTGATATTCAGTTCGTGGTTTCCTAATGCAGGAGAAAGTGTTGATCATTTTTTGGAAAAATTGCTGGAACGTGATTCGACACCCATTTTTCTAAGGTTGCGTGCCATAGAAGACAATACCAATACGCAACCGGGGCAATGACGTTAGGGTTAACAGGCTCATTGTTTCTAATGTACAGGGTTATTCATTTTAAAGTAAACAGGGCTTTATTTTTGAACTTCCACGTACTTTTTTAAAAAACGAATATATCCATTTCGTGTATTTATTTCCGTAGAATTCAATAACCTAATTAGAAAAACATTTGAAACAAAAGAGTTACAGCACGAGTGACGTATTTTTTATATGGAATACCCCGTATATTTTATGCCAATAGATAGAGATTTTCAGGAGGAATTCGGTGATATAAAGGTTGCTGGGTTTATTTCCTGCGGTTCTGCTGCAACTGTCTAAAAATTGCATGATACTATAAGAATAGTTTCACCTGAAAAAACCTGGCTGCCACAGGTCACAGGTGCTTATTTGTCAAAGTCAAGAATTTTAAAAATACGTTTAATACTTTTTGGAGTAGTTTTATAATGACGTTTTCATCAGAAGAACGGCTTCAAATTATATTATATGCTAAAAATGATATGATATATCTATTTCTTAACCAAGTAGCAAAATTACTATAAACGGAAAAAATTAAAATACAATACTAGGTAAAATATGGTGGTAATAAGAACACTTATAACAAAAAATTATAATATTACTAATAATTTAAATGTTCTATATGACCCCCGTTATTTTCGAAACATGATCTATAACCCCTCCTTAGCCTTTCTAACTTTGACGATAGAATTTGAGGTTCTTGGTTAAGACGATTAATTTCATTTACAATTTTTTTCTCTCATTTCTTCCGTGTTTGTGTTCCCATTTTGGTAAACGACATTCTTCAAGTGACCCCATAGAAAAGTGTCTAAAATTGTTATATCTGGAGCTAGGTGGCCATCTAATAGTGCCATAACGTCCAATCCACTGATTGTATCGGCGATTGAAATACTGCACAACTTGACGAACAGCATGGGGCGGCGCTCCGTCTTGTTGCCAAATTATCTTGCGATACGTTTCGAGTGGCAATTCTTCTAAAATGTCCTCATGTCAAAGATCAGAGCAGAAAATGTTACACCTACTTTAAGTCCCAGTGTTATAAATTTGATAAAAAATGTAATTACTAACATACCAGTTGAGAGCTGGAAAAATTTACTACAGCACATTATAAAAATTGAGGACTCTTACATTTCTATCCAACACAACATAAGTCCTATTGTAATTAATCTCAATAATGACTCTGATAGTGAAACAGAATTAGATTTAGATATTTAGATTAAAAATGTAATTATGTATAGATAATGCAGTTATAAATTTATTAAAACTTTGCATATATTTAATTTCTTAATGTAATTTTAACATTATACTTACCTAAATAAACAATAAATTATAAATCTTTATATTATTAAAGTCCGTCCCTAATGTTCTGTCCTTTAATACCTACCGATCCGCAGTTTTATTGCTGTCGGCAGGTATAATCCATAAATGAAGGCAAGAGCTAACACGGTATACTTTGAGACAGACTATACCGTCTAATAATTTCTCTGCTTGCGGAATATAAAAATAAATTAAAATGTTAAATTAATTTTTGAGACACCCTGAATACAAATAATCAAATTTTCCATTTAAAAGTCCCTCAGGGTCATCTCAAGAATGACATATTAAAAAATTATGAAGATCGTACAATCAAAACTTTTAAAATAGGCAAAATTTATGGCCGTTTTTGGATATGACACTCTATGGTTACAAAAAATGCGTCATTTAAATGTTGTTTCTCTGTACCTGAAAAACAACATATTTTGTTTAGGTGTGTTTTCTTATTTAAAGATTTTAAAAGGCAGATGTTTTAAAATTCTTCATCCTTATGTACAAAAATCATTACACTGATTAAGAATCTTAGGTAAAGATTCGTAAATTAAAATGGAAGATTTAAAATGGCGGATTTTGGCCTTTATAAACCGATTTGTCTCAAATTAGAAATATAAAAAATTTATTGCTTTAGGAATCAGATCCTTCCACGAAGGAATAGATTCCGGATCATTGTAAAATTATAGAACGAATTCGGAGCACGGATCCCATTTTTAAAAAGTAATCGATTCCAGTCTTCGGATCGTTAAAAAGAAATTAATTTCTGGATTCGATTACAAAAGGATTCGATTCCAGAAGTATTCGATTCCTACCCAGCTTTGGTCGTAGTATTAAAATAAACCACACATGGTACATTAGAAAACACTAATTTTGTTTTCACAATAGCAATAAGGGTTAATTTACATGGCTTGACCAGAGAAGAAAATAACATGAATAATAAATAACTTTAGGTAGAATCCATACTGTTTAAAATAATTTATTTATGGCTAATAAGGTTTATACATCGATTTGGATATTACTGAGAATTGAGCAGTTGTTTTGTGCTAAAGCTTTTAAATTTTTAATCATCTTATATCCATAATAAAATATGCAGACTAATGTCTCTCAATACGAAAATTATACTCTGTGACATCAAAAATATGTTTTATAGTTTCTAAAACACTGAAAACACTGTCTGTATACAGTCAAATTAATATTTCACCATGACAATTTGGTTAATAATGTCATTGTCGAATAATATTCTGACAAGTCTAGTCACTGCTCTAAAGGGCCGATTTGCCGACATTGGCCTTGAGTTATAACGCAGTACGTCGCCTGCGTCGTCAATTTAAATAGTTTGATGATAATTTTGATATTTTTATACGAGGAAACTTTCATTGGAAATATGTGTAAAATAGTTAATCTAATTTTACCTTAGGACATCGAAAAAATAAAACACTTGCAAGAAGGGGTATATAACACTTAACACTTAATATTTCCGAAACAGTTAAAGATAGGTATAGAATAGTGTACAAGAAATATGTCTAGACTATTTCTTAGAATTCAAAAATTAAATAATATCAAAACACCCGATACACTATTTGGCAATTTTGTGTTTAATAAAAGAATGCGTATACTAAACAAAAAAATAATTCAATTTTTTTAACATTTGGATTAAGTACAAGGTAATAAATTTAATAATGCGTCCATGTTCCTTTTAAATTAATGCATCCCTCCACCTACGGGGCATTGTTTTCAATTAGATGCTTGATTTAATCCTATCGAAGGGAATTTTAAGTTACTTCAATTTTTTTTTAAGGCGTCGAAAATCCATTATTAACCCCTAAAGCTCACTTAATCGTTTGCCTAAAATAACCGACAGATACCACAAGTCAACATTTTATCTAGGCTGGTACACGGGCATCGGAGATAGTATCTTAGGGTTTTCGGGTCGCTAATTACGATGAGCAGGTCGGTTAGGCTCCATTAGGTCAGGTTTAAGGTCATTTGAAGGTTCACATGAATTTTTTCAGATTTTTTCCTTCCTTACTTTTTATCTAAATAACTAAGATGACCTTGAAAAACCTTCAGTGACCTCGTATATTCCAGATGTTTTAACCTACCCTTGACTGTTTTACTAAAATAACATCAAGATGACCTTGAAATAACCTAGTGACCCCTAGTATTCCAGAAAGGGATAAACAAACAACTGATTCGAATTCGGCGACCTAAAAAACATATGTATGATTTTTTGATATTTATGAGGTTATTCCTGGATTTGACCTTCAAATAACTGACTTTAAACCTGACCTGACGGAGCTCAACTGACTATGAATTAAGATTCCGGCCCTTGACGTTTTATCTAAAATAACATCAACATGACCTTAAAATAACCTTCAGTGACCTCTAGGATTCTAGCAAGGGATAAAGAAACAAGGATTCGAATTCAGCAGCCAAAAAAATTTTTCACATTTTTTTAAGGTTATACCCGGATTTGACATTTTAATGACCTTGAACCTGACCTGATGGAGCCTAACCGACCCGTTTATCGTAATGAGCGACCCCAAAAACCCTAGGATACCATCTCCGATGCCCGTGTACAAGCCTAGGTAAAATGTTGACCTGTGTATTCAGTAGGTGAACTATCAGGCAACCTAAGTGGGCAGGGGAAAACAGTGACATGCATTATTGTCAAGGTATTTGCCGATTTTCTGAAACAAAGTTTTAGCTTTCGACAGCGCTTTGAGTCGACCACATGTAAATTTACCTAATGGTTATCCTTTGCAAAGATTTGTTTGCGGCTCATTTCACTGTGCAATGAACGTCTGCGAGTTAAATATTTAAAAAGTTACACTGCAAAACTATATACGTATAAACAAGCGTATTCTTATGGTTACAATAAATTATTACTTTTTAATTTAAAGCAGCTGTAAGAAAAATCATCAGGGCTTTGTTCTATTGTTTATGTAAACAAGTAAACTATTTTTATAACATTCTTTTATAGTTTAAATTTTGTATTGTTAAAGCGATAAAAATTTAATCAGGCCCCCCTCAACGAAGCTTTGATTCAGTCTGTCATAAGAGCTTAAATGGTTATTGCGCTGTTATGGTACGTTTCACAATAATTCGTTGATTTCTTAACGCAATAAAATTTAAATGACAATCCTCAATCGTAAACCTAGTCATAAATAAGTTGCCTGACAAATATCTATTGTGTAATCACTGTACCTTTTAAAAGACTACAGGTCCTGATTACATACGAATATCAATAGTTTAAGTTAGCTATTTTTAACAAAACAACAAATATAAAAAAATAGGTAAGTATCTTTATTTTAATCATGTTATTAAATAGCTATTAATATTTATACAAAAATACTAATCTACAATATTATAATAATACAATATTTAACTAAACCTACTCTATATTTAGCTCTGTTTGACTATCACTATGGTCTTCATCTAGGCCTAAACTAATTATTAAGGGCCCTACGTTACTTTTAATTATGTGTTAGGAATCTTTGACTTGGATCACGTGTCACGTCACAGAATTTTTCCAACTCTCTACTGGGATATTATTTACACATTTTTTAATTAATTTTATAACCGAACTACTTAGTGTAGGGGATGCGTTTTCTCTTCTAATCATTGTCTTTAACTGGCTCCATATATGTTTTACTGGGTTAAAAATACAGAAATACGGAGGGAGACGTAAAGCTGTGTGACCATTAGCACTTGAAAGATTGTCACAGATATATTCCTTTTCAATATTGAATGTTTTTAAAACATTTAAAAGATACTTTTTTGTATAGGTTTCTTCGAAATATATATTATTTTCCATCATATAGTTTTGAATTTCCACTTTTGTATTATTTGAATTCGGCATTTTATTTAGTTGTCGACTTTTAGTAACTAGCGTTGTCCATCACAATAACACTATTTTTGGGCACATTCGAAAGCAGACGATTCTGAAACCAATCTTTAAGCAATGTAGCATCCGCGCATAGAGCGTTCGGAATAAATCCATTTTCTGAACCTGCATGTAATATCGTAATTCTTTGTCCTTTGTTTGAGAGAGCTTTAGTTTGACATTTGATTGTTGAATCGCTCCAATCTTTTTCAGGAGTGTCGTGGGTATCAAACCAAGTTTCGTCCAAGTATATAATTGAACGATTTTCTTCCCCATATTGTCTGATAAGATTTAAATATTCTCTACGCCATACTTGTAAACGCTGCGATTCCATTAGTACCTGTCTTTTGTCAATAGTACGATATTTTAAACCTATTGCTTTTACTATTCTCCAAAGGCTTGTCCTGCCACATGAAATGTCGGTTTCATCTGCTGTAAGTACCCTTTTTAGCGTATCTATTGTAAGGACTATTTGTTTACTGTACATACATGTCATAAATTTTCCTCCGAATCAAGTCTTTATCAGCTTTTTCGATGCTTCTCAATTTTCCGCTGTCACACCGTTTTTTCCTTAGCTGGATGGGTTTGGTCACTATATCTTTTACTGTCGTTAATGCAACTTTGGTCAAAATACTCGTTTCACTAAAACTTGCACTCCGGTCATACCCTTTTTCTAAAAGGGTACAGTAAACGTTCTTCATGATGTTCTTGGCATCAAGTGATAAATGTTTTTTCTTCGTTACACCATAACTTCCGGAAGTAATATTATCTAGAGTTTTACACAGATCTGACATATTTTGAATGCTCAATAACACACACGAAAATACCTTTAACGCACAGCTTGACAAACACCAAACAACTGATGAACTAAGATGAAAAGACTCCGTTTTATATTGAACCCTGCAATTTGCCATTAACCTACATAATATACCAAAAAGTAGGTACAAAAATAAATAAAGGAAATTTTAAGTCCGGACCTACCTGCGGGTACCCAAAGTTAATGAAGTTTTATTACTAACAGTAGCAGGGAAAACGAGAAATCAACGAATTATTGTGGAATGTACCATACCAGTATCTGACCAGTGTTGGCAGATATTAATAACGGAAAACAATTGTACATATATGTTTATATTGTTGTCAAATAATTTTAATGTAAATAAAATCCTCTTTACTTTTATACGTCTTCGCATGACAAATTTAAATCAAATCTTTCTTACGTGTTTCGTTTATACATGGTGTCTTACATGTATTGAAATCTCGCTTAGTATACAAGATAGAAAGATATTTAAAAGGAGAAAGTTTTAGAGGATTTCATGCCGATTTTGATTGTGCAGTATTTTTTTTGGCATCTTAGTTCTAAAGATATTAGCGGAAAAGTGAAAATCGTGGATTTTAATTTTTGCTTAAGATTTATTTGTTGTAATTTTGACATATTTTTAACTATGATATTATTGTTGTCTTTTGTTTTTCAGTTACTAACTAAAACTTTCAGTTTTTATATAGAGGCCATGCCTGATTTTTTAATTTTGAAAAAGCTCTTTAAATTCCTTTGTTAAAGATACTCCACTTGCCACTAAACAGTTTTAAAAATGATTATTCGCTGGCCCGACGCCTCATCAATGCACTTCGTGTCAAATTCCCTATAAAGGTATGACATAAATGTGTATTCTGCAAACAGGAACTTTAATATTTTAAATAAATATTATTTATGTTTTAGTAATAGAATATTTTGACAAAACCAAATCTAAGCAATCCTAAAAACATAACACAAAACAATTTGATAGTATCAAAATTATACATACTAACAAAAATGTTTGCTGTATTTCTTATAAACTTCTGTTTTGCTGACTGGTAATGCATCTACTTGACAATTTTTTTAGGAAATGAAAAAACTTTGTATTTCGTGCATTTTTTTATTTGAATAAAA
>JAHBCN010027461.1:0-10212 GCA_019359885.1 Listronotus oregonensis | reverse complement strand
TCGTTTACAGTTAATTGGGATTTCAAGGGACAGATGATTTTGTACCAATTATTTTCATTTATCCAGTTTTCCAATTAGACAGGTTTTAAATAGTTGTTGTCTCATTTACAGAGGCCCCCGCTTATAGAGGTCGAAATGTATTGTTATTCCATTTATAGAGGTGAAAATGTTATTAAACATGCGTACTTTTTGAATCACGTATTAAAACTCTATTAAATATACTGCGCAAAAATTGATACAATGTTTCATTATACAGGATGGATTGAGCTACCGAGTCCCATTTATAAAAGTTAACATTGAAAAAATCCTAGAAATCAAATCTCATTTAACCAGGTTTGAAAAAGTCCCATTAACAGAGGTAATTCGATAAAGAAGTGCTGGGACCTCATGGTAATTTTTAATAATAGAGCTTTCTCCCTTATCCAGGTCCCACTTAACCAGGTTTCACAGTATTTGAATGGAAAAATATTTTAAGTGTTGTTTAATAAAATAGATAGTGTATTTTGAAATACCGTGTAACATAATACAGTTATAAATACCATTAGTGTTTTTCAGTGAGTCACATAAAGTTTTACATAAATATACAAAAAATTTTAAAAATAAAAAAAGTATCAGACGTAAGGCGTAAATAAAAAATACGTTAATATATATATATATATATATATATATATATATATATATATATATATATATATATATATATATATATATATATATATATATATATATTTTTTTTTTTTTTTGCGTTGCCGAGCAGAAAAGGAAACCATTGTAAATTTTAAGAGGGTTAATTATTGGCTCCCCTGTAAATTTTACAGAAAAAATTATTTTAATTAATAATTAATTTATTATTAAAATTTAAAGAAACCAATCTGACAAACCCTCTTGCCAAGTTTCAAAAAATTTTAAAAAGCGAATCTTGATTTATTCAATTAAATGTAATTGCAAAATTACCAAATTATTGGTTCAGGCTTTGTCAAATCTGACGTACAGCCGAATGCAAGGAATATCTTTTTTTTTTGTTTCATCAATCTACAACCATTACATTCAAAGTAAAAGCCCCTTAACATTATTTTTTATTAAACCTTCTATTTAATGTAACAATTAAGTTTAACTAATAACAATTATTACTATCGATCATTAAAAAAATAATTTTATCATACTAAAATTTAATTTAGCCAATAACAGTATCTAAAATACTTTAAATTTATTTTCCCATCAATCCTATCTGTACCAGTTCAACCATTAAACGTATTGTCAGTAAATTCAAGTTCAAAGCCATCGCAATAAAAAATTGTAAATGTTTAACTCAAATGATGGAAAATGGATCCGAAAAAAGAGAGAACTCGTAATATTTTACTAGGTGTGGAAAAATAAAATGAAATTAAATACAATAACTTTTTTAAAAATTAATAGAGAATTACATAAAAACATTAATTCATCAATGTTCAAACAACTCCCCGTTAAGAGCTAAACAATATCTTAACCGATCATAAAATTCATTTCTAACGTTGCTAAGCTGATATTGCGAAGTTTTATTACATTCTAACGAAATAGCGTTTTGTAGCTGGTTTAGATTCTCAAATTTTACACTTTAATAAATTACACTTTTTAAGTGACCCCACAGAAAGAAGTCATTTGGTGAAAGATCAGGTACCTGGCTGGCCAATATCCGGCCGTGGAAAAATTTTCCCCGTTAAAAGCATTTTCCAGGTACTTTTAACCGTACGGGCAATGGGCGGGGAAAACCCATTTGGTATCAGATCATTTGATCTTTCCGCAACTTTTCCAAAGCGGGTCGAATTTGATTTTGAAATAAGTACAAATAGTTTCTCCTGTCGGGATATGGTGTCCGATAATTCCCACGAATGTGTTTTTTGGGGATATCGTGTCCGAGTATGAACAAAGCGATCTTCATTTTCTTGGCTCCAAAACCCGCAATTCTGAACATTTGGTTCATTGTTGATTTATTGACACTTTTTCATATCAGGGACAATATTTATTTTACTGGCCCGTTTGGTTTTACCTAAACCGAAAATTTGGAAATTTTTTCAATTACATTTAATTGAATAATTCGAGATTCGCTTATTAAAATTTTTTGAAACACGAGGGCTTGTCAGTTTGGGTTTTTAAAAAGTTATCTTACATTTTTTTTGCAAAAGTACGGGGGGAAAAAATTGACTCCAAAAAAAAATTTTAAAAAATTTTTTTCCCGGCACGACCCCCCTATACCGTATATAACCAGCATCGAAAAATGCCCCCTCTTAGAAAGGTCCAGAATATTATTTGTTAAATAAACAAAACCTTAACAAAATCAGGAAAGCGTAATTAAATTTTCTACAAGACAGGATTCGTTAGAAATCGCAAAATGTATTAAGCTTGTTGCAAAAAAGCAATAAATCAAAAACAATCCAAAAAATTATATTTCTGCCTGGCTTTTTTGTACTTTTAATTTCTTCTCATATTTGGCGAGGTAGACCTGTTTATGCTAAGGTAAAACATCATGTCAAGTAACATTAAAATCCGCTTCATGGATGTTGCACACTAATTTTGCTATCTAATTTTGTTTAAAGGAATAAACAATTTTGCAAATTGGGAAGAGTCTAAAGTACTGAACCTAGACATCCCAATTTTTCTTTACATGTACTAAAGATTATCAAACTTTTAAACGTGTTTTTAGAAATGACAACTGGATCATTAAGACTCCCTCAGTAATGGTTTAAAGTTATGGATAGTTGCTAAGAGCAATAATTGTTTAAAGTATATTTGTAAAAACAAATAAAAAAATAATTTTTTTTTTAAGTCATTAGTAAAATATTAACACAAATATGACAATAATTCCATATAAACCATGTGCATTATGTTGATTATTATTGTTTATAGATTCGCCCTAAACGCCGGTTAACTTTTGCAGCCTGTATCTTGACAACCTATCGACCTGTTGACGATTTCGATATATTAAAAAAAGAGTCTTTACAAGCACTTTTAAACCATATTTTCAGTAAAATTTATCATCAAAAATTCGTGGAAGTAGTCAACAAAATGTTTATGTTTAATATTCTGGGTACTATTTAACTTGCAAAAATGTCAATTTTTTTTAAACAAAATTGCATTATAAAATTATCATGAAAAAACTGTCAAACCGAGCATGATGTTTTTTGGATGAATACGAAGCTCTTTGGAAAAATCTGAGGAATCCAAAAAAATCACGAAAAAGCTACGCTTCTTCTCAGCTTTTTTTATGTTTTGGCTATTTTGCAACAAGCCTAATACATTTTTCGATTTCTGACCATTTCTATGTTATAGGAAATTTAATTAGGAAACTTTTTTTTTCTTACAATTTTTCTCTACGACCAATAGTTATAAAGTTATAAACGAATAAAGTAGAAAAAAGTGATAAGGATTAGGCTAGAGACGTAAATGGCAAAAGTAGGTTCTTAATACATTTTAACAGTTTTGTAAATTTTAATAGTTTTCTTGTGGGCATTATATGGTCACGCTGCTCCCAATACATATAGAAAAAAAAACTATTATTGAGATTACCTGCAGCAAAGAAATAATATAATAATATACACACAACATGCAGATGACGGAATTTCATTCTTAAATTCGCAAATTAATATATATGTTTTACCTTATACTATAAAATAATAAATTTTCTGTAGGCGTAGTAATCAATGAGTTGTACCAGCGTCGTACTGATCCTAATAACTATTATATAACCATGCTTTACTGGCAACGTTGTTGAAATTCATTCCTCCAGGGTTTTTTTCGGAACAAGAAATTTCCTCGGAATTTTTTCGTGATTCGTCGTTTTGGGCCCCGAGGCTCCGACGGCACCGACGGACGCTCGAACTAACGGTACCTCGAATTATTGTCGACGTACGATGATGATGAGGGGAAAAATTTCGAAGTCGAAGTGAAATAATTTTTTAAAACATGTTTAGGAAAAATATATGACGATAATGACTAAGAACAAGGAATAATTTATCTTAGGGTAAAGAGCTGAAGTACAGAGGTAAGAAAATATAGGGAAAATATTTTAAATAAACATTACCTTATATTTGTAAAAAAATTGTAAAAATGGGTAATATGTAATCAAAAATGAGACAATTTTTAAAAATATCAAAATCTTGGTATATATTTGGTCTTTCTTGAAATAATTTAAATTATTTTAAAACCCTTCTTATTCAAGAAACTCCAAACATAAAGCCTCTATCCATCTCAAAAATTGCAGCAGAGGCAATCTTGATTCCAGTTTTGGGAAAATTGTCCAAAATTTTTTTGTTCCTTTAAAATTTGAGGTGTTGAAATTAAACTTGGAAGTATTATTAATAAATTGACAACATTGTAAATTAATTTAAATATTCCAAGTTAGATCTCCTCAACATTTGTTTTTTTAACTTATCATTTTTTTTGCTGTCATTTATTGGCTCAATTATATTATCTTAGAGCACCTTAGACAAAATTTCTACCAAAACTCTTTATTTCAGTGACTTGATATTAGGTTTAAAATCTGTTAATATATTTAGAGTTCAGAGTACTTTAAAATTTTAAAATTGTGTTTTTATTTACCATTTTTTATTTTTAAACTAACAATGTTAAAAATCATCCAATGATGATGATACTTTACACCTATGGCGTTTCAAAATTATTTTTGATCTGAAGTTAGGCACTCAATAGTACCACTTCAACGTTCGTATCGTATTTAAAACTTTAGTAAAGATGTCCCTATTTATTTCTAGCCTTGATTGGTACTATTCAGGCCACCGTTAAGCGAGTTTATATAGGTTTTATAAAGTTACTTAAGGCCGTTTTCACTTAAGAAACTTTAAGCTATCGATATTCAGTGTGTCCCAAATTGGTCTTCATGTATTTATATCTTGTTAGTATACAAAAAAAGAAATGTTTAAATGGAGAAAATTTTAGAGGACTTATGTGATTTTTTCTTAAAATTTTTTTTGAAATATTAGGAAAAAGTGAAAAATCCTCATTTACTTTTGGCGTAATTTATTTGTTTTAATTTTGACATGTTTTAAACTAGGACAGTAATGTGACACTTTTTGGCGACGATCATTTTACCATCAACTTTTATCTTCGATTTTTTTTTTGTATTTACCAAAACTTTTGATTTTTATGTGGTGGCCATCTTTGATTTTTATATATTTAAACAGTTCTTTAAATTCCGTTTTTAATGATACCCCACTTGCCACTAAGCAGTTTTAAAAATTATTTATTTTTTTTAACAATACATTTGTCATCGCCGGCCCGACGGCTCATCAATGCACTTTATGTCAATTTGCCTTATAACATAAATGTGTATTTTGCAAACAAAACAGATAATATTTTAAAAAATATTATTGCAAATAAAATTATGTTATAAGGCAAATTGACACGAAGTGCGTTGATGAGGTGTCGAGCCGGCGTTTCCAAATAAATTGTTAAAAATATGTTGTTAAAATATCTTTTAAAAATATTTAGTAGTAAGTGGAGTATCGTTAAAAAGGAAACTTAAAAAGCTTTTTGAATATCGAACTATCAACAATGGCTGCCATATAAAAAATATTTTTTTTTGTAATTGGTTAGTAACTTAAAAAAACTGTCGAAGAAAAAAAAATTATGGCAAAATGTTTCACGCCAAAAAGTGTCCAATAATGTTATAGTTTAATACATGTTAAAATTAAAACAACTGAATCGCAAGGAAAAATTAAAATCGACGATTTTCACTTTTCGATAAAATCTGCAGAAGTAAATTGTTAAGAAAAAATTTACTGCACAATCAAAATAAGCATTAAAACCTTAACCCATTTAAACATTTCTCTATCTTGTATATAAGCGGGATAATAATACAGTGGCTAAATTTTTGGGGCATACTGAACATACTTATAATTTTTAACCTTTAAAGACTTGTATGTATAACTTTAATTATATAATTTACGAGGATGGATTGAAAATCCTAAAGTCCGAAGATGGCACCACCGGCGCGTATCGAGGTCATGTTTATTAGTAGCATCTGAATGAACGCACACCCAGTGTCAGCCATATTGGTATATTTCTTTGTGTTTGGCATTCGTGGAATCAAGGAAGTCGAGTGATTTTCAAGAAATGGACGAAAGAGAATTTCGTGTGCTGATTAAACATTACTTTATGAAAGGTAAAACGCCTCAGGAGGCTAAAGAAAGATTTAAACATTATGGTGACTCTGCACCTTCGATTAGAACAGTTTACAAGTGGTTTCAAAATTTTTGGAGGCCATTGGCACAAGTGACGCTGAACGTTCTGGATGGCCTGTGGGGCAACTCCAGAAGTCATTGATCAAATCCATGATATGGTGACGGATGACAGAAGAGTTAAGGTATGTGGATTGCTAGTGCTTGGGCATCTCGGTTGGGTACATAAGATTTTAATGAACATTTGACCACGATTGCCACGATTGCTCACGCTTGACCAAACGGAATGTGTGAAGTGTTGCAAGGATGGTTTGCAGCCGTTCCAGAAGAATCCGGAGGACTTTATGCATCGTTTCGTCACTGTGGATGAAACATAGATTCATCCTACTACTGCGACCAAACAACAATCTAAGCAATGGGTTACCAAGGCGAAATCTGCACCTAAAAGGGCGAAGACCCCTTCGGCCGGAAAGGTTATGGCTGTCTTTTGGGTTGCGGGTTTCCATCAACTATCTGGAAAAGGGTAAAATTTTCAGGTGCATATTATTTCATTATTGGACCGTTTAAAACCTAGCTGAAGAAAAAACGCCCAAGATTGGCCCACAAAAAGTCCTTTTCCTCACGACAACGCACCAGCACACACCACCTCAGCAGTTGTGGTCGCAAAATTAATGGAAATAGGATTCCAACTGTTCACATTCCCCCCTTCTCCAGACTTGGCTCCCCGGACTACTATTTGTTCCCCAATTTGAAGAAATTGGCGGGACAAAGATTCTATTCAAAAGAGGAAGTGATTGCACACACTGATCGATATTTTGCAGACTTGGACAAATTTATTATTTGGAAGGGATCAACAAACTAGAACATCTTTGGACGAAGTGTATAAGCCTAAAAGGAGACTATGTAGAAAAACAAAGAAAGGTTTACCGCAAACAAGTAAGTAGTTTTTATTTTTGCACGAACTTTTCAAACCTACCTGGTATTGATGATGTACTCAGAGATATTTATTGTCAGTATCTTTCATATGCTGACGACCTTAAACTTTATTCAACCATCAAATTAATCATATTGATGTTTAAGTTTCCCTTTATAAATTGGTAAATGTGATAGGTAATGGATGTACAGATTGGAGATGAATGTTTAAAACAGTAAAACAATA
The DNA here is from genome assembly GCA_019359885.1 of Listronotus oregonensis. Lineage (NCBI taxonomy): Eukaryota > Metazoa > Arthropoda > Insecta > Coleoptera > Curculionidae > Listronotus > Listronotus oregonensis. The sequence goes on along the minus strand of JAHBCN010027461.1, from coordinate 2,883 downwards.
TTTTTATACAGTTTTGAGTTATATTCTTATTCTTATTTATATTTTGGTAAATAATAGTTCTTAAACGGGATTTTATTAGTTACTATTGTTAAAAAAAATGGGTTTTATGATGTAAAATAAGTTTATATACCTATTCACGACGAAATTCGAAGAATATGTATAATTAGTACACAATGAACACTTTCTTTGTATACAAATAAAATAATATTTTTACTTTGTTTTATTTCTATTAAAACGGTTTAAAGGGAAGTAGACACAAAGGAACTAAATGCTAAAAGTAACCTTTATTTTATACAGGACAAAAATTAATAACATTTAAGATGTCATCGTAGCTTTACTGATATGTGTATTTAAAACAAGAACTGTAATTACTCTACAGGTGCACACACCAAGTGTGCTCGGCTCTTTTTAGGTAATTAAAAGTAAATAATTTATTCCTTGTAAAATTGATTAACTATTATTATTTTTGGTTAAATAGTGTGTAGTAATTGTAAAAAAAAACGGGGTGATTCATGAGGAAATGTCAAGTACGTATTCAGGGTCCAAAAATAAACATAAAAGTCTATACAAATATGAGTCCACAAGGCCTTCGTTTCCGAAATACAGGGTGTTGAAGTTTTTTTTTTTTTTTTTGAAAATTAAAAAAAACCTGTTTGGGGTTTTGCTGAACATAATTAAAAAACAATAATTTTATTGAAAATTAAAATACATATTGTTTAATTATTACTTTTTGTTTTATTTTTTTTTTAATTTTGCTATTATAATAAAATCAGATGGGTCGTAATTTTTTTAAATCCAAATATCCCGAAAACGGTTGCTCATATCAACTTTTAACAGGTATACCTTTTTAACCTAAAAATGACAAGACAATTATTTAATTTACTGAAAAATTTAATACAGGGCCGTATCAAAAAGTTGTGATTCTTCAAAATAGTAAAAAGACGTGTAGGTGGCACCCCCTGCAAGTAAGAGCCGTACTAAAATTAGATTCAAATCTGTCATACCAAAAAAACCCCGGATACCAATTTTTACTCCAATATTTACAATATCGTTTATTAAAAAAATAAAAAAAATAACTAAAAACTTTAACACCCTGTATTTCGAAAACCAAGGCCTTGCGGACCCATTTGTATAAACTCTTATGTTTATTTTTGGACCCTAACTACGTATCTGAAGTATTGACAATTCCTCATGAATCACCCTGTATATTAAAATATCCCGTAAAACGTAATCTTTACTTTGTTATCCTTTTTCCCTAAAATATTATTTCTAAGGAACGTCGCTTTATCTTCTTGGTTATTCCACGTATATCAAATTATTATAAGATTTGATTCAAAAGGTATGTCGTTAATAAATATACAGACAGGTAGATAAATTACCAACAAATATTAATAAAAAAATATGTAAAAATAATAGGTTAGAATTCAACAACAAACATTGGTTAGCTTTCCTAAAGATTAAAAAAAAAAAAAATTAAATTTTTTTAAAAAAAGAGAAAATTTTAAAAAAAACCTCAAGGTGGGTTTTTCCCTTTTATCTATTTATTATTTTATTTTCTTACAAATTAACTTACTTTTTGGATTTACTGCATTTTTAATTTGAGTGGTTTTCCCAAAAAATGAATAAAAAAACATTTAGGTTAGGGTTACCAAATAAAATCAAATTTATACGCTAAAAATTTTTAAAGAATTAATAATCATTAAAACAAAATAATAATACTTTCACTAAATTTTCAGGCTCCACATACATGAACCGAAAACATAACTAGCAGGTAGAACTGATCGTATCCTTTTAGGAAATTCAATAGACGTGGCCTTTTAAAATTCGTTTTACTTTTAATGGGTAAATTGATAGGTATATCCCATTTACTAAACCTTTGGTTTTTTTATTAGTTACTAACATATGGTTCCTTCCGGTTTTTAGGTTTTAATGTCTAGAACACCAGAATCCCGAATTTAGGTTTTCGGAAACTTACAGGGGGCGGTTTTAGGATACGTTTTAAATTGTAAATAATGGCGTTTGGAGAAAAGATTTAATGTACAGAATTGTATACATATTTTAAAAAACATTACGCCTCCATCTACTGGACAAATTTATTCGAATAATACTCTCTAACGGTCCAGCCCCATAACAGAATGATTTTAAACTCAAACCGTTGATTGAGAAGTGATTAGTTGTGGTTACTATCCACTTCTCAATCAACGCTAAACGTAGATTTGCTATAGCCCAGTTTAATCACGATATTATTCTTTTCAAAAATTTTAGGGTATAATTTTTAAAAATTTACAAACAAAATTTAAGGCCACAAAGGAAACGAACCATTTTACCAGAATTTTTAAAAATGCATAGAATGGCTTAAAATTTTGACAGTAGGTAAGGAATGGTCCAAGGATAAAAGTCTATACCATACCGAAGGGCACCTTTACCTTAGGGGTGGTTGCCAAACCCCTTGGTCGTGAATTTTTTATATTCTGACTACAGGAATCGATAGAAAAATTAGTTCTGGAGATTTAGAGACTCTCGAAATTCGAGATTTCTCGTCTCGTCTCGTCTCGATTTCGAGACAAGATCGAGACGAGACTTTTTTTTTTTTCGAGACGAGATGAGAAAAATACTTCGAAATTTTTCGAGATCCAGAAATTATTTCGAGATTTCTCGATCTCGAAAAAATGTTTTGTGCTACAATAACTCACAGCTCTAAATACGCCAGAAAATGAAAATAAAAAACTATGCTAAGAAATAATTTTAATTTATTTTAAACGTGAGAACATAACAAACCAAAAAAAAACAATGACAACAAAGCAGAAATTATTTCGATATTTCTCGATCTCGATATGTGCTGCAATAAGTCACAGCTCTAAATACGCCAAAAAAAAGAAAATT
>JAHBCN010027460.1:0-10123 GCA_019359885.1 Listronotus oregonensis | reverse complement strand
TTTTTTCACAATTCGCCTATTGTTGTTACTTGTTTCAAAGGCCGCGTATGTCTTGCTGATCTATATCGCCGCTAAAGCTTTGTTGGATTTTTGACAGACAAGGACCTAGCTAGATATTAAATTTAAAAAAAAAAAAAAATCAACAACAAGCGCCCCAAGAAAAAAATTTTGGCAAAATTTTCATTTTAAAATTTGCGAAAAAAAGTTTATTTTTTTTTAACACTTACCAAAGAAAACCTGTTTTAAAAGCAAACTTACTTGTATTTTTCGTAAATTTGATAAAATTTTATCAGCAAACCCCAAATTTCAAAAAAATTTCTTTTTCCCTAAAAATTGAGATACATATTTGCATAAGAAAATTGTTAAAAAAAATTTTTTTAACTGGTATGGCTTTTAGCAAACCATAAATAATTTTGCGAAATTTGGATTTGACAATAAAATTTGATAAAATTTACAAAAAAATAAAAATTTGTGGTTTGCTTTTAAAACTTAGGTTGGGGGAAGAGGCAAAAAAAATCAACTTATTTGGGCAAATTAAAAATAAAAATTTTTCTTACCAAAGTGGCCCCTTTGGGGCTAATACCTTTTATATATTTGTCTTTTGTCCCATGTTTTATTTTTACAAAAAAAAAATTTAAATCTCTAGTAAGTCGGGCAAACAAAAAATAGCAAATATATCAAAAGGCAATCGAGTGTAAAACATGATTAAAAAGAAAAAACCCAACATTTATTTCAAAAAAATGGTTTTTTTTTTTCAAATTTTAAAAATTTTTTAATTTCTTTTATATCATATTGCAGATATTAATTTGCAAATCCTAAAAGACTTTTTTAACATTCCTGAGGAAGGGGGGTAAATGCCGCCTTTACTACCCTTACCTATGCAACTTTTAACAAGGTAGTTTGTCTTGAATTTATGTATGTAGACTGGCTTCGCAAAATAATATCACAAAAAGAGTCAATTACCTGGACTAAAAATATAAAAGCGATCCTGTTTTGTGGGATGCTAAAGACTATAATTATCACAATAAAAGCAAAGGCGAACATGTTTGAAGAAAGATAAGTGAAGCTTTAAATCTACCAACTTCAACTCTAAAGATAAAAATAAAATCTCTTATAAAACGTCGGAGGGAAGGTCGAGATCCCTTCCCTTTATGTTAGTATCCCTTCTTTCAGGTTTTGGGCCCATTAAAGATATTAAATAATTAAAATCATCTGGGGTCAAACCGTAAAACGGTATCGTCTACTTACTTGACGATCATATCTCTCATTAGTGTTTTCATATTCCTACCCCATAACCCTATTGCCCAGCAACAACATTTTTTTCGAAGTTGCTACATATTTTTTTAATATTTGCAGGGTAACAACTGCAAAGGCTTGGGAAAATGATGGCTGGCATCTTTCCCCATTAATTCCCGGACCTCTTAAAGTAGAGATTTGTGGGATGATGCGTGCATCAAATTGTGAGAAAGATTTGCATAATGTAATTCCATCGACAGAAGTTAAAATATTTTTTTTTCTAATTTTAACATTTAATTAAACACTTTTTAAAACTTATTGACGTTGTCAAATATCTTAGTTTTCATAACTAGTTAAGAAAAGTAAAATTTTTCGCAACTGCACGGAAAAAAGAATATACTAAATTTAAGCATAATAATATTAGTATAAGGTTATCTTAGCTTTGTATATCCCCAAGACTATAATGTTTTAATTTGAGAATTTAAAATCTTCATTTAAATCTATATAAATTAAATATAATACTTCGTTATTTGTAACATATGAAAGATTTATTTTTATGCAAGTAATTGAATCAAATTGTTACTATAAAGATTTAGAATGAAGATATCAGTAGCTCAGCATAAGTCGAAAGTTTTCTTTAGAAATAAATATATGATTTTGTTATATTGAAGATTCTACCGAATCTGAAAAGTTATTTCTAAGAATATGATAGTACTCAAATTAAATATTTAAATTTTGGTTTTATTATAGCAAATCTTTGGTATAAGTGGTTTTGTTTTATTTAGTGATATTGTAATATTAAAATGAAAATATTAACTATTTAATTTAATAATTTTAACATGTTCGGTTTAATATGCTTACATTTTTAGAACTGTAATAGTAATAGGGTGTAACAAATTGAGGTATCCATGGGGATCTTGAAACCATGTTTACAGTCGGTTAAATTAGCGTAAAGTTGTGCATTTATATCTAATAGCAAATATTTAAAATGTGTCACGCTCGAATAGTTCCAAAAGGTATACGGAAAAACCAAAAATTTTGAAAATGTATTTATTTTTTCTTAACCCTATTTATTAACCGATTTTAAAATTAATAACATATTTATAGCCACTTTATTCGCTAAAGATTAGTGTTTTTGGATTTTCGCTGGTCAATGTTTGACGACCATCATCAATCCTGTTTTCTTGTGTACGCCATATAGGATCTCATTCACTCATTACTTCTTGAGCTAAGTACCGAACCACAAATCTGATATGCAAGTGTGATACATCGTTGAATAGGTCATTCAATAAGAAACTCAAAACTAAAAAAAAATCCAATAGGGCATCCACAAGAAAAAAATAAAATTGATGATGGTCGTCATGAAAATTCAAACGTTGAATGGCAACCAAAATACTAATATTTGGCGAAACAAAGTGGCTCTGAAATGCGTGTTATTAATTTTAAAAATCGGTCACAAATAAGGTTAGAAAATAAGATACATATTTGAAAATTTTACTTTTTTCGTATATCTCTGGAACTACTTGGAAAAATTACACATTTTAAACGGCATTTTGTGGTGGAGCAAGTGAATGCGCAACTTTACCTTACTTAAACCAACCTCGTATCTCCTTACCGTTTTTAAGATCCCTGCATGCATACACTCGAATTTGTTACACCCTGTATAATACGTTTAAAGAGAAGTTGTTGCACTAATAACTGAACACATTTTTTAATTGACCGGATTTTTTTTTTCGTATTCAATAATTTTAGTAAAATAATGTTGTATGACCCTCAACACTGTTGACCTAAACAACGTTACTTTCATTAAAATTTGAAATACGAAAAATATACGGTTACTTTTTCAAAAATTGGATAAAAATCCATTATTACGTTTGGCTAACATTAATATAGGTATACAATTTTTTAAAAGTTTTTCGCTATGTTAAAAAAGTCCATTATAAATTATAACAGTTTCGCTAACAACTACAAAAAAAACAACAGGTAAAAATCTTAACGTTTATTAAAACTATCTTGCTGAAGCTTTTTAAAAATCTGTTTAATAACAAAATATAATTTCTATTATAGAAGAATTAACTTTAAGTTCTACTTTCTTGGAAAAGAAACAGTCTTGTTCTCAACTTCATAACGAAATAAAAATCATTTCAGCTTTATTTTTCTTTGAAGAACCATTTCTGAGTACCAAACCAACGTGATTTAGTTTCTTTAGAAGGCTTAAGATGTTTATATGAAAAAACATTGACTTTTTCTAAAAAATAAAATAAATATTCAAATGCTAAATTGAAATATTTATAATCCATTATTTTCTATTATAAAATAGGTGGGGTATATCAGATTTCTATAACAACATACATATAAATAAAAATAAAATATAAATAAGATGCATGTTAAAATTTAATTTAAAAGTAAATTAACTCCTATACTTATACAGGGGCGACAAACTACAAGTACAAAGTGTTTCAAATATAATTAATTCAAAAAACTGTCTCTCAAATCGTATACTAGGTTTTACTAGGTACTCCTAAAAACAATTAACTAAAAAGGTAAAGATACTCAGATTTATACAATATATAGAAAGCAAGATACCTAATATGTATTATTATTATAAATTTTATTTGTATGAATTTTTCAACTAGGTGCAGTTTGGGGTACCTACAGGCTACAGGAGTCAAAGTTTTAAAATAATATACTTAACTAAAAGCAGTTTGCTAGAATAGCTTTAGTCAATTTCATTTATCCATATTCCTACCTATAAGTTTTAAAAAAATGTGTATCTAAGTGCCAATGTCTTTCAATTCCATTTAAGATTTTTTTAATAGTTAAATAAGAAATTTTTATTTTAAAAATAATGCCCAAAAATTATACAATTTATTAGACATGTAGGTAGGTATATGTATATATTGTTTGTTAGGTATACTGTATTTTATCACACTCTGTACTCATATCTTGTAGCCTGTAACAATATTAATGGTTTATACAATGTACTTAGTAGTGTTTTTAATCAGTTAATATCTCACATTTTATATAAACATGTTTAGTTACGAAACAAAGCGATGTCTTATAGGTAAGTTTATCTAAATAAAAAAATGCCCGTTTTGGTGACAATTGAGATCTATCGACCCTTGGTTTTTCGACAACAGTTTTATAAAAAACAATGGTGTAAATACTTACCTTTGAAGGCTTGGATAACACTATCACATCCCCACTGTTGTAAAATGTCTTCAACTCCCATTATTTAATCGTACAAACACCCAAAACAAAAACACGGGCAACGAGACGAGAACAGTCCGATTAAATTTCGCTATACCCTTCATCTTGATTCATAACACACGAATGACCGGGCAAACCGACAACCGCCAAGTTTGGTACAATCGGGGTACATCGTAGGTGGACTTTTCTAGAAATGAAAATTTCCGAATTTCAAAATTTTATATTTAGATTATATTGCAAATATATTCTCGAATTGAGCAATCCAAATGTTTCAAATTGAACATACAGGACGCGTTCTTTAAATGATATGTCATTTTAATTGTAAATGACCAGTTTTTATTTTAAAAGTGTAACTGAAATTCAAAGTAAAAATTATATCTTATTTTAAACTGAAGAACAAAGAAGTTAAACCAAAATCATGAAAGTCTTAGCTTCAGAGTGTATTTTTAAAGTGAAAATATATTCTGAGGATATGAAATAATTTAATTAATCATTTTGAAATATTTCTTTTATGTGATTACTTCAAATAAAGAAATCTGTGGTCTCAATTTGCTAACATAAATAAAAATATCTAAATACTCAATTTGATAATATGTTTTTTTCTGTGTGGTGATGAAAAGTAAGATATTTGACAACGTCAATGAGTTGTGACAAGTGACACTTTAATTGCCAAAATTAGAAAAAAATTAAAATAATCATATCATATTTAAAATTAGAATATCTATCTATCTATCTATTGTAGCCTGGTGAGTTCACTCGCCGGGGCCCTGAGAACTGAGGCCTAAGCCCATTATGCTCTCACCAACCCTTAAGCATACACACTGTCCCTTATATATGCATTTCTTTTACACTGATATGGTACTGTCGTTTTGCTTACTAGAGCCCCAATTTCCTCACTAGTGATGCGAGTCCTGTTAGTGGTAGGAATCTTATGTCATTTAGGTCCAGCTATGTCGTACCTAGAAATTTCCCCCTGAAACTGATGTCTTCTATGCCAAAGTCAATCTCTAAGTACATGTATGGCGTCCTCTCTTCCCTCTCCACACCATCTACTTGTGCTTGTCTCGCTTTTTCCTATCTTGTTGAGATAGTGTCTGTTTCTACAATGACCTGTCAGTATGCCTGTCAGGTTTCTCATTTGCACCCTATTGAAGTCCTTTATGTTAATCGGTAGGTTCTTCCGTAGTTCTTCCCCTAAAATTAGAATAAATATTGCGCGAAACGCGTTGGAAAACACTATTTTTCATAACTCACATTCTGCTCCTTACGAAAAATAGTGCTTTTCCCAACTGGTTGCACAAATAACTATTGGATATTCACCAAATTAGGGTGTTTTATTTATTGTAAAATATCTTAAAATACTATAATAATGACCCTAACACACCTTGTATAATAAAAACTACACTAATAACTTTATAAAAATATAACAAAAATAAAATACATTGTATATTTCATGGTTACAGGCTGGAAAAACCATTTTTTTGTGAACATTTCCACGAATTTTAAAATTTTAAACATGAAATATTAAAGAGACGAAAACTAATATTAATTTATGATCGGGCCATTTGAAACATTAAATGTAAAATTTAAAGCGAATCGATGAAGGTAATTTATAGGCGGAATTACGTTTTCATGTTAAAATTTACAGAATTTTGTGTGTATAACACTCTATAATTTTTTGATTAATACAAAAATGATTCAATAAAAAATGAATTTAAAATTTTATACAAAATTTAAATAAATATCAGTTTAAATAAATCCAAGTATTACAATGGCGAAAAAATCGCATCCAGAAGATTTTGTAATTCAGTTGTGGTTATGTGTGGTTAGTCGAGCGTTTTTCCAATTTTTTTATTCCTTACTAAAAAATAGGTTTTCTCAAGGCCCTTAAAATAGGCAACTTCTACATTCGACCCAAATTTACTACCCAGAGATTTCTTTAGGTCTGAAAACAGTAAATGGTCGCAGGGGGCTAAATCTTGAGAATATGCTGGATGGGGTAGCAATTTCTAGCCCAATATAGGGATTTTTGCCATCGTGACTACACACGTGTACACCCGTGCATTATCTTAATGAAACAGCATTTTTTTTCGCCCAATGCGGTCGTAATTAATATCGAATATGTCTAAAAGCTCAAGGTAATCGATGTAAATGACACCGCGTTATCTCAAAAAACTGTAGTCATGACCTTGTTGGCTGACAGACCCAGCTTGGTCTTCTTTGGTGCACATTCACCCAGTGAAACTCACTGTTTTAAATGTTCCTTGGTCTCTGACATATTGTGATGGATCTATGTTTCGTACAAGATCACAAAACGGAGCAATATCGCCAAACACTCCTTTAAAGTGGTCACACTGGTCACACGGTTGCGTTTATGTTTTTTTATGTTTAAATATTTATGTAAAATGTCACGAACCCGCTCACTTGAGATGCCTACAGCCTCAGCCACCTCATGTACTTTCATTCTCCAATCGTTTAAGAATATTCCATGTATTTTATCTACGATTTCTGGCGTGATGACTTTCTTTGAAAATCTTTGTTGGTAAAACCATTATTGCTAGTGATGAGGAGATTGAATGGTCTTGGTTTTTCAGCAAGACCAAGACCAAGACCAAGACCAAGACCAAGACCAAGACCAAGACCAAGACCCCCCTTTTTTGCTTGCAAGACCAAGACCAAGACCAGGGTATGCAAGACCGACCAAGACCAAGACCAGGGGTGCAAGACTACGCAAGCCCAAAAACCGACCAAAAACCCTTTTCACTTATGCGATTTTTTTTTAATATTATAAATTTCGTTTTTTATACTAATATATAGGGGATTTATACAGAGATGAAAAAAAAATTTTGAGAACGCTAGAAGGCGATTATTTAATAAGTAACATTTTTTTTTTCTAAAAAATAATCAAATCGTTTACCTTTTTTTTTTATACTTTCCCGCAAAAAAGGGGATAAAAGTAAATTCAATAACATGTTTTAAAAATATTGAGAGGGGACCAATAGTCCGACAAAGCTCGATACCCCCGGGGATACCGTTCACGAAAAAAAAAAAAACTAGGGGTACACAAGTTATAGAAGGAAAATTACTTTTATATTCCTAATGTTAAATTAGCTATCTAGTAATCCCTTTTTACAGGGTAAATAAAAAATTTTCCCCAAAATCCAGAAATTTTTATTTTTGTTCCACACTGTAAGAAGGGGCATCATAAGATTACTTTTAAAACTAAGATATAAATGTGAAAGTGATGGATTAAAAAAAATTTCAGATATATAGGAAGTTTTTTTTAGTTTAAAAAAAATTTTAAATATTATTTCCGGTTTAGATGGAAAAGTCAAAACAATGTCAAAAGAATGATGACGTCTTTTTTGTTAAAACCGAAAATGTTTTTTAAAAAAACCATTTACGCCGACATTGCCTATATAAGTTAAAAATTTAGCATAATATACAGAGTGGCGATTTTTTTTTTAAAAATGATTTTTCGACATTTTTTTTTTATTTTAGGTTAAAGGTTAACGTTTTTTTAATATTTTGTACGGCAAATGTTTTCCCAATTTGAAGATGTTAAAAAAAACCAAAAAGTTCCTTGAAAAACCCTTTTTTTTAATCAAAAAAACCTTTGTGTTTCATATCGAACTTTTTAACGAAAATTTCACGTCACATCTAGTTAGCTATTAAGCCTTTTTTTCGCTTACACACTACACCGTTTTGTATTTGTTTAATTTAATAGGGTTTTTTTAACGAAAATTTAAATCATTCTTTTTACTAAAATGTTTTTATATGTCACTAAATGTATAAAAAGGGAGGTTGTGTCTTAATTCAAACCCAAAAACGGTACACAAAAATAAATAAACCCCCCATTTAAAATTGCATTTTAATCAAATAATTCAAATGTACGTGTAAGGTTAAAATTGGTAATTTTTTTAAATTTTTAAAACCAAAATATAGTCTTTGCCTTAAATTTATTTTCAAGTACCAAAAAAAATATTTTTTTCGTTTTAGTTTAAATAATTACTACCAAAAAAAAAAAAAACCAGCAAGACCTTTTTCAGCAAGACCAAGACCAAGACCAAGAACAAGACCTTTTTTTTCCTGCAAGACCAAGACCAAGACCAGGCTTGAAGAAAAACCAAGACCAAGACTAGCCCGGTCTTGGTCTTGGTCTTGCTTTGCTCATCACTAATTATTGCATAAAAATAACTGACTTTTTTTCATATTTACCGAAAACCTAGATAAAAAGTTGCGCTGAAATCGTTAAAATTTGAAAAATACCCCGAATCTTCGAAACAGATAAGGTTAACCGCGATCTGGTTTCACCGTTGCAGTTAGTTTGAAAATCGAATTCGAGAATGTGCCATGAGATTTGCTCTTTCTTTTAGTTTTTCCAACACTGTGGAAATCCACCAAAAAGTCGCCATCCTATACAGGGTGTCCCAAATTCGAGCCTCATCATTGGGATCTCAAACTTGAAGAGATACGAGGTTGGTTAAATGAAGGCAAAATTGCACAATTTGATGCTGATTAAAATGCCACCTTAGAAGTTTAGAAATTTCAATTACTTCCAAAGACTTTTGGAAAAAAAACAACTATTCGTGATTTCATTATTTTTTATAACTTTATTTGACTAGATATAACAAAATAAATTTCCCATTCTTATTACCACTTTTCATGTTTTATAAGATAGTGTTATTAGATTTATGCACCGACGTTTGGTCTTTAAGCTGCCAAAATTAACTTTGCCTTTTAAATACGGTCCTGGATTTTTTTACTATGGACTTTAAGAGCTTTTAAGATTCCAAAACCAATAATGCATGGCACTTACTAAATAAAAAAAAATTTAAAAATTTTTTTAAGAAATTGGGGGGGAGAGAAGATAATAAAAGCCCACAAAAAAAATAAGTGTTTGGACTTGCGGGTCTGGCATATGTATTCCCATGTATTTTTTTACTCTGAATCCGATCGAATCCAATCCAGAGCTCAGAAATGGCCCTCCACGCCCGGGAAATTTGGGCCCCCAAGGGGGGCCCAAAAAAGGCCCCTATAGGCCCTGAAAGATGGATTCCGGGGAAAAGGGGGGGGGGAAGGGGGGCATTTTAAAAAAGGCCAGATTTGTGGTAGAAAAGGTCATGATCAACTGAAACTTTTTGGGATCGGGAAAAAAAAACCCTTTTGGGGGGGAAAATCGGGCCGACGCCGACCCCAAAGTGGTATTTTTTTTTACTTTTTAAAAATTTGGGGAAAAATGTGCTAAAAATTTATGGTCAACTTTGGGAAATTTTCCGTTTGGGGGCGGAAAAAAAACCCCCCTTTTTGGGGCCCAAAAAACATATTCCGAACGCCGCAATCGCAGAGGTGGTATTTTTATGCACTTTTAAATTCGGGAACTCACACTGTGCTCGAAAATTTTATGTCCTACTAAAACTCCCCATTTGGAACCGGAAGAATGTGACGGGGTTGGAAAATTGTGTGAATTTAATATGTTCTTTCACTATGCAAGTAGTAGAATAGTAGAACCCAACCGCTGTGTTCACACATCGTTGTTTGGGGTTTGGGGCCCCGAGAAATTTTTGGGGAAAAAGCGCTGGGGTTACTGGTTATGGCAACCTCTTGGGAGCGTATGAAACGGGGTCCGAAGCAAAAAGAACACAAGGTTTTTAAATCCCAAAGGGGTTACCCTACC
>JAHBCN010027459.1:0-10197 GCA_019359885.1 Listronotus oregonensis | reverse complement strand
ATTTTTTGTCCCATCGGTTTGCATAAACTTTTTAAATTAGGCCTTCTAACCCTCTTCTTCACATTCTTTTTTATGGTGATGTGCTTTTGTTTTTGGGGTGAAAACTCCCCAATTGTCAAAACTTATAAAATAACATTTTAAACCGAAAGATGGGTAAAAGTTGGTTTGGATTAGTTGATTAATATTGTTTTATGTTTTAAAATAAATTTTAAAATTTTCAACCCCTAAAAATCCCCCTTTTAAAGCTTAAAGTAAAAAAAATTTCCCCTAAAAAAATGATTAATTTACCATAGTGTTTAATTTTGAAATGCTGTTGTTTAAAACATTTTAATTTCTTTTCCCAGCTTTTCCCCTTAAAATTTAAACCCCTTATTATAACTCTTTAAAAAAAAATTACCCCCAAAAAATTAATAGCCTGACAGATTTAAAAATTAAAAAATATTATCCTGAAATATTACCAATTTCATTTTTTCCAAATTTTCAATCCTTAAAAAAGCCCTTGAAATTTAAATTTTAAAACCAATATAATAGATATAAATGGGAAAAAGAAAGTAGAATTACATAAAAAAAATTATCCCGGGAAAAAGTATAAAGTATACGGGTTTTTATAGAATATTATGTAAATGGGCTATTCAAATTTTTCAAAAAAGTTGTTTGGGTTTTTTTAAACATAGCTCCTTTAATTTTTAACGATAAAAAGTTTTTAAAAAAATAATTTTGGGGTTTTTTTAAGAGCTACAAGGCTATGTAAATTAAATCCTTCTTAATCTTTAATTTTAAAATGGGATGGTTCAAAAGGGCTAGAATAAGGTGGTGCTCGCTCAATTTTATTTTTTGTAAAAAAAAAAACCTATTTAATGAAAAGTCTTTATTAACAAAAAAGCTATATTTGGTACCCCAGTATTTTTTCATTCCAGTATTGTTGGAGTTATTTTAAAAAAAGGGTATTTTTGACTTTGGGGGAAAAATCGTTTCTTATTTTAAAATTCAATTTTTCTAAAATTAAGCATTTTTTTTGGTTAAACTTCTAGAATTATTAATAATACATATATAAAAAAAATAAAAGGGTACAGATCTATTTTTTTTTAAAGGGGGGAAATTAGGGGTTGTTTTTAATGATCTTTTCGAAAAAAAAAAGTAGGGCCCGACCTTATTTTTATCATAGCTCGCTCAACTTTTATTAAAAACTCTTTTGTTTTTAAAAAAAAGGTCTTATTATATATTTTAAAAAAAAGACCCCATTTTTTTCCCCTGAAAAATGCAAATTTTTCCCCGCTATTTGCTTTAAATCTTTCAAATTTAGCATTTAACAACAAAAGCTAACCATTAACAACCGGCTCGTTGTATTGGTTGTGAGAAATTATAAAATAACTTTTTTTTCTAGTTTGTTTATAAGCTACAATTTTGATTTGATAAATCATTTTTTTAGGTTATTCAAAAACCCCATTAAAAACGTCATTTTTTCTCAAAAACTTTTACTTTCAATCGCAAATAACCGAAAAATATTAGTTTTACAAAAAAAATGTATGAAAATTATTTCAAAATTACTTTCTTTATCGATTTCTGCAGTTAAAATGTAAAAAAATTTCCACCCTAAGATGGGGGTGGCAACCACCCAGGATAAAACACACCTAGACATGATATAAACTTTGATCCGGGCTTTCCCCCACCTTTGTGAAAATTTAGTTAAATCCATGCGGAAAAAAAAAATCCTAGCCAAAATCCTCATTTCCGACTAAAGGAGGTGGGTAAATTACCCTTTTTCCCCATCATATTCTTGAAAATTCAAAGTTTCAAATTGGGCCATTTTATCATATTTATAATAATTCCAAGTATCTTAATTTACATCTAAAATGAATTGGTAAAACATTCAAAAAGGCAAGTACTAAAAAAAAAATTTAAACTTGCCATTTTTATTAAATTTTACGTTTTTTGATTTTTATTTGAAAAAATATCATGATGCACTCAACGCACCAAAATAGGTTAATGCTAGTTTATAAGCTTATTAAGTGTAATATTAAAGATAAAAAAGTTAAGTTGGTGCACAAAGCGCATCATATTTTTTTTTTAAATAAAAGATCAAAAAACGTGTAAAATGGCAAAAATTCAATAAAAATAGTACGTTTGAAGGTTTTTTTGGTACTTGCCATTCGGATTTTGTGCATGAGTGCATCATGATATTTTTTCAAATAAAAATCAAAAAACGTAAAATTTAATAAAAATGGCAAGTTTAAATTTTTTTTTAGTACTTGCCTTTTTGAATGTATTACCAATTCAAAAGAATTGTAGATGTAAATAAAGATACTTGAACTTATAAATATAACAAAATGGCCCAAATTACAACTTTGAATTGTCTTATGATGGGGAAAAAAAAACCACCTCCTTTTTTTTTTTCGGCTCCTATACGATTGTCAATTAAAGACCAAAACTAAACAGTTTTTAGTTGGATGTACGAGGTGGCAGGCATGTTTTTGCTAAAAACCCTTCGAAAAGATGTATATAAAAAGAATAGGTCCAAAGAATCGAGTTAGACCACCTCTCAGAAAGATTGATTGATTTATTATATAAAATGTAAAGAAAATCGAAAAAAAAAACCTTTTCTCTACTTTAATCGCTTATACCATTAAAAGTATATGTCGCAGAGAAAAGTTTCACTATTAAATTTTCCACAAGATAGGATTGGTTAGAAATCGCAAAATGAATTGCGCTTGTTACAAAATAGTAATAAACGAAAAAAAGTCAAAAAAAGCGTAGTTCTTTGCGTATTTTTTTTGGATCCTTTAGATTTTTCTGAGGAGCTTCATATTTGACCAAAAAAACATCATGCCATGATGAAACATCGCGGTAAATTTGATTAAGTTCGGTTTGATAGTTTTGGCATAATAATTTTGCAATCCAATTTTGTTTGAAAAAAAAAATGAAAATTTTTCAAATTGAGTACACTCCAGAATTTTGAACTTAGACATTTATTTTTTTTACATATATTACAGCTCTTAAACTTTTAAATGTTAAAAATTATTTTTAAAAAAGTTTTGCTTATGAATAAATCGACTACCTCCAGGAATTTTCAATGAAAAATTTTACTAAAAATATGGGTTGAAAGTACTCGTAAAGACGCTAATTTTAATATTTTGAAACCGTCAATCGGTCGACTGGTTGCCAAGATACAGGCTGCCAAAGTTGACCGGCGTTTACGGCGAATCTATAAACAATAATAAATATCAACTTCTTGTGCATACTTTATATAGCACCATTTTTACATTTTTATTTATATTTTACTAAAAAAATTATTCCGAGCAAAAAATATGTCTTTTTTCATTTGCTTAAACGAAAATTGTTTAAACAAATATTTTTTTAGTAATTGTTTATAACTTTAAACAATTGCTGACGACGCCCAAGTAATCCGAATTAAATTTAAAAAACGTTTGAAACCATAAGATCTCTAGTATATGTGAAAAAAAAATTCTGGGTTCAATATTCTGGACTCTAGCCAATTTGCAAAATTGGCATTTTTTTTTCAAACGAAATTGTATTGCAATATTATTGTACCAGAACTATTAAACGGATTTTAACTAAAATTGGGCAAGAAGTTTTACTATAGCATCAAGTTTTATCTGGTCGAATATCCTATTAAACTAGGAGGGGTTAAAATACTTATGGCCGAGTGATGATCGCGTTGTTAAATCTAGCAATGGACTTCAACAACGTCACTGTCAGTGATATTTAATGATTTTGGTAGGCAACCTGTCAAAATCTGACATTTTGTTAAACATTCTAAACCGTTGTTAACTTTTAAACAATTGCTATAGTTATTTTCCTAACAAGTGCGCAAAGTGATACTTTTCCGCACGCGACTGCCGTTGCCTGAACGACGCGAAGCGGGTTCGGCAAGCAGTCAAGTGCGGAAAAGTCACTTGCGCAGCGTTAGGAACAAAATTTTGCTACGAGCGTCAGAAATACCAATATTAAAGCAATGATTATTTTTTAAATTATGTTTAATCTGAAAGAACTACTACAACATATTTATAAATGGGAATTATTTGTTGATAACATTTACAACAAAAGAACAGTTATTAGCATATTGTAAATTAATTGCAGAACCTGTAATTTCATTTAGCGGGTGGCTTATGGAAGCGCTTATTGTACGGCTTGATGAAGGTTGACTTAGCTCAGGGGGAGTTGTTCATGGTCAATATTTTATTCGACATATCCTTTTTCTGATTTGTGGATTCATCAATGTAGCTCTCAGCTACAGCCGTTGATTTCCAGCCCCCAAGTCGCTTGACATTGGTAATTATAATTCCTTCTCCAGAATCCGTTAACATAGTCGCAGAGGATCGACGAAAACTATGTCCAGTGTACTCTTCTGGATTTTTAATTTTAGGTATGCAGCAATTTCTGAAGGCATTTACCTATTGAATTTATTCCCACACATTGCGTACTGCATGCTCCTTGTTTATACTGGACAAAAAAACGTCTGTGTGGGGATGTGGTTTTTCGAAATTTGCATATTTACGGTACAATTGCAGATAAAGTCCGTTATTTGTTTCATCGGACACTACAGATTCTGGAAGTTTATTTTTACTGTCAGGAATTTTCACCACTATCAAATTTTCATTATCCTGTATGTCATCAATCATTATTTTTGAAGTTCATCTTCCTACAAGCAGGCTAATCCAAAAATTGTAGCAACTTTTATTAGAAGGTAAATATTATCAGGTGTTTCTTTCATGGAATCTTTAAACTTCTTCTTTGCTGAAAGTTTTGATTTTTTGCCGTTCCCACGTCTTGGTGTTTAAGTAGTGATGTTAGCTTAATATTGAACTTAAATCAAGGTTCCTTTTACTTTGAGGACACATTTTAACATAGAGTACTTACTCCATAAAGTATTAGGTTTATGCAATTCCCAAAATAGGCTAAGAACACTTCTTCTTTAATTTTTTGTCCCCTTGTGGAGCACCAGTTTTCGAAATATATTGATTCTCATATTTTTCCGAGATTTTGTGGTAATAAATTCAAACTTAAGGTTTTGCTGCATCCAGGATAGAATCTGGTAGCTCCTCATCGAAACTACTCATTTTAAATAATTATTTTTGTCGGATTTTTTTAATTAAAAAAGATACTATGACGCCTTTTTATTAAAAATGCTTGTTTGTATTGAAATTCATTTGTGCAATTGCTTGTTCATATGGAAACGAAGAAAAAATCTGACCTGTGTTAAATCACCAAGATTACATATTGTTGTTGACTTGTCATAATCATTTATTATTATTATACAGGGTAATTAAAAAAATGTTTTTATGTTTTAGTTGAAATATTGAAAATTACGAAGTAACAAACAAAAAGAGAATAATCTAAAACTTGCAATGGTTCGTATATTGCATGAAATAGCCTACAATTACTAAAATACATATAAATCTTGTTTACCTGTAAGATTTTAAGTGTTTTATTTTTTCCGCACGCCGTGCGGAAAAGTGCAACTTTGCGCACTCAAATGCGTGCGAAAAATATTTTCCGCACGCTCGTAGGAAAAGTCCATTGCTAAATTTAACAACGCGATCATCACTTGGCCGTTAGCCTCTGATATTTAAAAATTAAGAAAGTCGAAGCCATATTAGAACTTTCCAAATTAACTATTTTTAGAACCATTAAGGCTCATTTACTATCGGACAAAGTTTCTGAAAGGTGGGCGCCCCGTTTTTTTTTCCGCAGAGCAAAAATAAAAAAGAATGGATGGACCATGGCAAACAGTTTTTGGACGTGTACAGTCTTAACACAGGACACTTCCTGGAATTCCCAGGAAATTTTGCTAACTAGCTTTAGAAAAACGACGCCACTATAAACAAGTACTAAGCAGCTTTGTTACATCTTTTGCGAGTAAATTGATCTACAAATTGGTAATAGAATCAAGCAAACTGATTCCAAAATTTAAAAAAAAATGTGCGACATTAAATTATTCTTGTGGCTCTTTATTGAGCCGAAAAGTTTATTACTTAACAAATAGAAATACTTACTGAAACGGTGTGAATTTCAGCTAGCCTGTTGGTAATTTGCTTAAAGTATTGTTCGGGGGCGATGGCATATAAGTCGTTGTATACAATGCGTCTAAAAGACAAAAAATATTATTTAAACTTTTTTAAGTCCGTTGAAATATCTAGTGTACACAAACCCTTCCCAGCTTTTGTTTCCCCGAAAATGCTAAAATTAAAACGGCACAGATACAAAAAAAACTTGTTTTAATTGTTTGTTAATTTCCCAACTTATTAATCCAACACTTTTTAAACTTAGTTTAGATTTTTTTTTGTTTTGATTTTTCATCTTGACAACGGTGGCCGACCTGCCACCGAAACGTAGATTAGTGTCCTTGATTTTTTGTTTTTTTTTCTGGGAGTTCGAGGGCTGAGCAGGCTCAGTTCGTTATACCCCGGGACCTAGACTGAAGTGGTCCCATTTTCCAAAAAATTGTAAGGCAAGTAATAATAATAAAATTCAATGGATCAATTTCTTTTACGCGGCGTAAAACGTAATTCACTCGGCGTAAAACGCCAAGGACATGTCTAATAAAAATTAAATGGAGGCGTTTTCCTACACTGCGCAAAAACGACTGTTCGGAGAGCAGTCTATTCAGTTGTGCGCTGCATGTTGGCAAAGGAAGTGCTCTGTCTGTAAAATGACTTCACAAAACAAATTCGTTTTAGTGCTACTGAGGACAAAATTAATAGAAATATAGTGGTTACCCTATTCTTTGGGACATGAAACTGAAGGACAAAAATGTAACAAAAAAGGACACAATCTGGGATGAAATGAACAAAATATTAAACAAACCAGGTAATTTTTTTGTTATTTTTAGGAACGTTTCATGTATTAAAAACAATTTATTATAACTATTTAGGGTTTATTTTGCAAATATGTTTAAGTACAATATTAATTTAATTCACCCGCGGCCCTATTCTTTCTGCGTCTGTTTCTGAAGATTCTTTAAACGGGATCTTACTTCAAATCCTTGGAATTAGCAAACCTCCATTCAGGCAATGGTATCATATTCCCACCGGCAGTTCATATTATCTTCTGCTTACAAACGGGGCACCAATCTTTCCCCAAGTAGTTGTGAGAACAATAACATACCAAATAATTAGGTCAACTGTCTCAGGTTTTCATTAATAGGTGATTTTTTTAATATAGAACAATTATGCCAAAGGTTTTCAGTCACCCTTCTTGCTCGACATGGTAATAGTTGAACTCTTTTTGTCACCATCTTGTACAGCTTGTTTCCGACAATAATTTTTCACGACATGTTTATCTAATCGGAAAGCCTTAATGCCGACTATTACGTGAGGCAACAGAATATTCGAACATGATAAGAATCTCAGAGGAGGAAAAAAAATCCGTTTGTAATCTGCTTTCCCATTTCTGATTTGTTAAAGATTAAAGCGTCCCCTTCCTTCCTATAAGAACTCACATCAATACCAACGAATTTGTACTTCGTAGGAAATCTTTTGCCCTATACATTCTAAATAATGCATTATGTACAAACCGCAGTTTGAGCCATTATTAATATTTTGAAATGGTCTATCTTTAGTTTCGGCTATTTGCAATTTTATATTTTTCATTTGGCTTATGGAAGATAACACATTGCATTTACTAAAAATAAAAGGCCTTTATTACCCGATCCAAGTCCTGGTCTCTTCGTATGAATCTTTAATGCAAGACTTTTCTTCTTTTGTTGATCATTAATAATCTCCATATTCGCAACAGTAAGGCATTAATATTGCATTTTTAATACATTTGTTATATTTAGTGCCTTATTGTTCGAGGATTTCCTTATCTCCCAAAAATTGCCAACTACCGTGCATGCCATGTCGGTGGGCATACATGACGCATTTGCCCATTGATTCAAATAATTTGTTGTTTAAGCAACAATAATTTGGCCATCAACCCTCCCATGCACATTGACTAAACTATGTAGATGGTTACAAGTTAAATAAAATTTTATTGCTGCAAAGAAAATTAACCTTTGAACAATATATTCCCATTATAAGAAAATTTGGACGCGATCCCTTTCACTTGAGGTTCATTTTTTCTTTTAAGGTTAAATTTTTTCTCAGTTTTTATTTCATATTTGATAGGTTTTGCAAGAGTAGATTTTTCTTTTATTTATTTTTTTCCCAAATTAATAATTTGTCCTTATAATGTTTATTATATATATATATATATATATATATATATATATATATATATATATATATATATATATATATAACACAAATGTTAAATGTTGTGTTTGTTTGTCACTTTAAGTTCTAAATGTTCATTAAAACAAAAATTAGTGTTTTTTTAGCCCCTTTGTTTTAAGATCGTTTTGTTTTATAAAAAAAAACATATATATATATATATATATATATATATATATATATATATATATATATATATATATATATATATATATATAATATATATATATATATATATATATATATATATATATATATATATATATACCTGATGAAGCCCTTCAGGCCGAAACGTCGAATTGACAAAAATTATATGAAAATTGCTCAGTAAGAACTGTTTTTATATATTCCTGACCTTTATCCCCAAGAAAATCCAGAAAATTTTGGAAAAGCATAAACAATATATCAAGGCAAATGTCAAAGAAAATAAACAAATAAACTATATATATATATATATATATATATATATATATATATATATATATATATATATATATAAAATTTTATATATTATATATATATATATATATATATATATATATATATATATAAAAAAAAAAAAAAAATATATACAGGGTGACCAGTTTGATGTGGTTAATTTAGGAAAACGGGACGCAGAATTTTCTGAAAATTTAGCATCTTACATTTTCATGTTCATCGATCTAAAATATTTTGGTGGTAGTTTAGACAGACCGATGTTTTAATTTACAGAGAAATCGACACCTATCATACAGGGCGTCTAAAATTACCATTATTTCGTTAGTCTTAAGGGGTCAAAAGATATTTTTTCAAATGAAACCCCTGTATATGACTAAAATAAAAATAAGAAGAACGCTTTAAAGATGAAATCATGTCCCTATACCTAAATCATCGTTTTTTTTAATTTTCCGCTTTTTGTGAAAAATTATTTTTTAAAGAATTTAATTTTCAGTAACCATGAAAATATCAATCTTATGACAGTTTGGGACTTTTATAATAACTTAAACAGTTAGACGGTGTTTTAAAAAAATCTCCAAAAGTGAACGCAATATTGATTATTCAAAGAAGTTCTTATGAAATTATTTTTTAACAACAATGGATCAAATCAAATCAAATGTTTGACGATCGTTGGTTTAGGCGCTTAGGCCGGGATTTACCGAGATCACCGATCTCACGCCGCTTGATTTTTTTTTTTGGGGTGTTTAAAAGAAAGGGTGTACTTACTCCAGTCCTACTAAAGAAAACGGGTGGCGGAAATTGGGTCTTTGAAGATCGGATCCCCATCAAATTGAAAAAGCAACCAGGTCGTGTGCAAAAACATTTTAAAATGATTAGAATGTAATGGACAACATTTCAGCATTTATTGTAAAAATGTGTTGTTTTTTTACAATTTTGTTATTTTTATTCATCTTAATTATGTTATTTTCTGCACTTTCACATGTTAATTGAATTATTTTGTAGTCAAACTGTCATAACGATTTCCATGGTTACTTAAAATTAAATTCTTTAAAACATAATTTTTCACAAAAAAGGGTTTATTAAGAAAACGTAATTTAGGTATAGGGACATGATATGTCATCTTAAAGCGTTTTCTTTCTCTTTATTTTATTGAGTAATATACAGGGGTTTCATTTGAAAAAATGATCTTTGGACCCCTTTTTAAGAATAACGGAAATAAATAATTTTAGCACCCTGTGTGATATGGATATTTCTCGGTGTAAATTAAATTAATCGTGTCTGTCTTCCCCAAAACATCAACTTTTCATGAATTAAAGCATAATTTTAAGTTTAATTGGGCCATGTTTGAACCATATTTAATAAAAAATTATTTTTTATCTGAAAACCGATAAAGATAGGTATAGGGCAATATTAACAAAAAAGTTTATAAAAAGGGCGAATATAAAAACTTTTAATATAGGGGTGTTCCATTTAAAAAATAAAGTTTCTAAGACTTTTGATAGAAGCGGCAACGTCGCAATGCTAAAAT
>JAHBCN010027458.1:0-10093 GCA_019359885.1 Listronotus oregonensis | reverse complement strand
CTCATAAATAAACCGTTCAGGCCCCCCAGTCTTTTTTTTTTTAAATATATTTAAAATTAAAATCTCGAAACTTAACAGGAAAAAGTGTTTTTTTAAAATGAAATTAACGTATTTTTTTTTAATTTAATAATAAAAAGGGCCCTTTAAAAAACCTGTTTTTTCCTTTTCTCAAAAACTATAAACAAAAAAAAAAAATGAGACGCCACTAATTGTTCATAAAAAAGTGCCTTGGGTTTTTAGTTTTTTAATATTTCATAATAAAGAAATCGGACTTATTTTAAAATGGCCAAATCGAGTTACCTTGCTCTCAAACAAATCGCAAAAACACTGTTTCCCCCATTTTTTTTTCCCAAGAGCTCGTGTTTTTGATCAGATTTTCGTCTCTTAAGATTCCGTTTTGCCTATTTAGCGACAAATGGACCCCCTTTTTAATGGTGGGGCTTAAGTTTGCAAATATCGTGCAGTATGATGTAATGTGTGGGATTTGGTGCCCTGCCTCACTTTTTTTGGAGGCACCAATAAATCTCTCCTGTAGTGTTAAACTTTATTTAAAGAGCACCATCTAGCCACTGTTAGCGGTTCATTTATTGAAGTCTTGCCTTGTGTTGTTTAATCTGGCTTATCCCACTATAATTTCTTTTTAAATTTTATATTATTTCCAAGTTATGAATTATTGTTATTATTGGGTTAACATATTCCATAATCCTTTTTAAAAAACCGTTTCTCGACATTGATTTCCCCCTTTTTAATTAAAGTTGCTTGTGTATTAGCGCCCAATAAATTTTTTTCTGTTTAATAGAAGTGACTGCGTTTTCTGCCCTATAATACCTTAACCAAAACTTATTTATTTAGCTTTTTTTTTTTTTAAGTTCCCCTTTAAAGGATTTTGATATCAAGTACCTTCTAGTTTGATTTTGGGGTTTTTTTATATAGGTTGAAAATAGTAGCGTTCTGGTCAATCCGACCCCCCCTGCGCCGTCTGACGGGCGCGAGCACGCATTCTTAGGGGTAGGTAAATACTTTGGTGTAATAGTCTAAAATTCATTGAAATTTTTTTAATAGGGTATAAACGTAACAAATTGGATAGTTAGGAGCATTTTAAAATAAACTGTAAAAAACGCCGTTTGCTCTGTTGGGAGCTCCAGAAAAAAGTTGTACTAACTCTTTGGGGCAGCCGTGAAAAAACTACAGCTCACCCCGTAGGCTGCATGAATGGAATTATATTGGACGAACATCTCTTTTGAATGGGAAACAAAATGCCAAGTGATGTGGGACGCCTTCCCCCCAGATATGGCAGCAATATTCCCCAAAAGCGCCTGATCTGATACGACTCTACAGGTTGGGATTCCCCAAAAATCTCAAGAGACTTGTTTCAGTTGTTGAGCAAATAAATGTAGATCAGTTCTGGATCTTCTGTGGCAAAATCCATACTGTCTGTCAAGTTGAATTGTTTCGGAAAGTTGTTTACAAATTTTGGAAAATCGTGGATGAAAAAGCAGTCGGCAAAGAAGTCTCTTAGACCATCCTAGTCGTCCGAGTTGTAGGGCCAGACAGTGCGTGCTGGCATACATTCAGTTAACTCGGAATGTATTAGTATAATACAGTGACCAAGCCATAATCTGAGCCATCAAGGGGGCAGTTACTGATGCTTGGTAGAGTTCAGAGTTAGAAGTTGGAAGAAGATCTGAAGGTTTAAAATTGTGGGTGGAAACCCTAGAGGAAGTAGGTAGGTTTCATAATTATATTGTTAAGCAAATTACTGAATGCAAAGGTATCGTTGCCCTGCCTTGTGTGTCAGTTTTTGAAAGAAACCCAACCAGTTCTTATTATGAACATTAAAATCCCCGGCGATGACAACTTCAACTAATGAAAACTGAGAAAATAGTGTCAATATTTATTGAAAAAAGTCAAAGAACTCGCTATGAGAATTGTCAGATGGGGACTGGTATGTACAGCAAATATATTTGGTAGAAAATGTAAAAGTTTAAGCATGAGAATATCTGACCTACCTGATTCAAGGCTGAAAATGCTAGCAAAATCCAGATCTTTGAAAAGGTAAGCACATACCCCACCATGGGCATGGGGTCGAAAAGATGAAATAAGTTCGTAACCTGGGAAAAAGAAGGTGGCTGGTTAATGTGTTGGAACTTATTTACGTTTCGGCACATAATAGCATGTGGGATTTGAAAGATTGAAGGTAATGGTGAACTAAGTCTACGTTAGAGTTTGGACCTCTTATATTTGTAAATGATATCAGGCATTTCGATGGTGGCACCCCAAATGCACTCCGACTAAAGGGGTATTTTGCCTCCAGAATACTCTACTTTCAGGGGTGCCATCATCATGATTTTCAAGTTCTATGATAGAGAAAAAGAAAGAAGACGAAAAAGGAATATTTGTATGTTTGTTTTTTTGGTATGTTTGTATGTTTGCATGTTTGAATGTGTGTATGTTTGTATGTTTGTTTGTATGTATGTTTGTATGTTTGTGTATGTTTGTATGTTTGTTTTGTTTGTATGTTTGTATGTTTTATGTTTGTATGTTTGTATGTTTGTATGTTTGTATGTTTTTTGTTTATGTTTGTATGTTTGTATGTTTGTATTTTTGTTTGTATGTTTGTATGTTTGTATTTTTTTTGTATGTTTTTAGGGTAGGTAGTTTTTTTTGTTTGTATGTTTGTATGTTTTAGGTATGTTTGTATGTTTGTATGTTTGTATGTTTGTATGTTTGTATGTTTTTGTTTTATGTTTGTATGTTTGTATGTTTTTGGTATGTTTGTATGTTTGTATGTATGTTTGTATGTTTGTTTTTATGTTTGTATGTTTGTATGTTTGTATGTTTGTATGTTTGTATGTTTGTATGTTTGTATGTTTGTATGTTTGTATGTTTGTATGTTTGTATGTTTGTATGTTTGTATGTTTGTATGTTTGTATGTTTGTATGTTTGTATGTTTGTATGTTTGTATGTTTGTATGTTTGTATGTTTGTATGTTTGTATGTTTGTATGTTTGTATGTTTGTATGTTTGTATGTTTGTATGTTTGTATGTTTGTATGTTTGTATGTTTGTATGTTTGTATGTTTGAATGTTTGTATGTTTGTATGTTTGTATGTTTGTATGTTTTTGTATGTTTGTATGTTTGTATGTTTGTATGTTTGTATGTTTGTATTTTTTGTTTTTATGTGGGTTTTTGGTTTTTTGTATGTTTGTATGTTTGTATGTTTGTATGTTTTGTAGTTGTTTTTTTTGGTTTTTTTTATTTTGTATTTTGATGTTTGTATGTTTGTATGTTTTTTGTTTTTATGTTTGTATTTTTTGTTTTTATGTTTGTATGTTTGGGTATGTTTGTATGTTTGTATGTTTGTATGTTTGTATGTTTGTATGTTTGTATGTTTGTATGTTGTATGTTTGTATGTTTGTATGTTTGTATGTTTGATGTGTATGTTTGTATGTTTGTATGTTTGTATGTTTGTATGTTTGTATGTTTTTTTTTGTATGTTTGTATGTTTGTATGTTTGTATGTTTGTATGTTTGTATGTTTGTATGTTTGTATGTTTGTATGTTTGTATGTTTGTATGTTTGTATGTATGTTTGTATTTTTTGGTTGTGTATGTTTGTATGTTTGTATGTTTGTATGTTTGTATGTTTGTATGTTTGTATGTTTGTATGTTTGTATGTTTGTATGTTTGTATGTTTGTTTTTGTATTTTTTATGTTTGTTTTGTTTTGTGCTGTTTTTTGTATGTTGGTTTTTGTGTGTTGTTTGTGTGTTTGTGTGTTTGTGTGTTTGTGTGTTTGTGTGTTTGTGTGTTTGTATGTTTGTATGTTTGTATGTTTGTATGTTTGTATGTTTGTATGTTTGTATGTTTGTATGTTTGTATGTTTGTATGTTTGTATGTTTGTATGTTTGTATGTTTGTATGTTTGTATGTTTGTATGTTTGTATGTTTGTGTGTTTGAATGTTAGTATGTTTGTTAGTATTTGTTTAAAAAGTCTTACCTAAAACCACAGTAGGCTATAAAATACAAGCTATTATCCTAGAAACGAACAGCATTGTAGCTGGAAAGGCATTACACAATATATTTTACTATACAAATTGTAAAATAGTTGAAAACAGCAAATAAATTAAAAGACCATAAATACTTTAAAACGAAATAGAAGATTTAAATTAAAAAAATAACGAAAATAATCGGGAATGTTCAAAAGCCCCTTTGTTGTTTTTAAAGCACTCTTAACATCTTTTTAGAACGGATTTTAAAGCATTTATTATATGTAATAGCTATGCCGAATTTATATCTCGGAACCTAGAACTACAAATATGCCAGCCATTATATTTTTTTGCCTAGAAGATGCTACAAATGCTATAGTGTTTAAGTTATTTTTTTATTTTTTTTTATAAAAGCCCAATGGAAAATGGATAAGTTATTATTTATTTAATTTGTAATACATTTTACTTAGAATTTCTAGGTCGCATTTTTCATTTATGCAGTTTTTTTTTAATGTAGAATATTATTAGAAATTCTCTTCTACGTTATTGTATTTCGATTTGTAAGATTTTATTTTTTAAATAATTACATTTCTTTGAAATTTTATTTTTTGTATTTAGTTGAGATAACTTAAATAAATAATAAATAAATATTACGAAGGAAGCTAAAATATTTATGTGACAGGTAATGACCTTTGTAACATACAGATATTTTTTAGGATCTAAAATACATTGGTTTGGTAATTGGATAGGTAATTTTTTTAACACTTTGTAATTTATTGTGATTATTTAGTTTTCTAAGCCGAAATGTAAATGTAAATTTGACCAGTTTTTTTAGTTAAATAATAAAATACTGCTCTGAAAATTCAAAAACAACAATATAACGGAAAGTTATTTATATATTGGAACACCTTTAATTAATTTAAGTCACGTTTTATTGTATCTGAAAACAAAAAGGGAAAATAGGACATTAAATAAGCAACCTCAGACATTTTAATAAAAGTTTAAATGTCATTGAGGCGAGATCCAAGACAATTTCACCGCTTTATCATGGCTTCATTAAACAAAAAAAAACTAAATAAGCGCTAAAAGAAAAGCGCTGTAAATGGGACGGGTATTGAAAATCAATAAAAGGATATATTGAGAAGCAGAACAAAGAGATTATGTAAAGCTTGTCTTTACATCGCATTGTGTGGATTTTCTAATACATTATCCATTTTATTTTCTTTTCGTTAACGTAAATAAAATAACCTAACAGACTCTCTTGGTTACTTTTTTTTCCTAGACACAAATACGTTTCTCAAAAAGTGTCCTATCTATGCCCATAACAGACACAAGTACAGGGTGTTTCCTCAAATTTTGACAGCTTCTAGCGACCTTATTATTCCAGATAGACAAAAAAAAATCAGATCAAAATTGTAGGGTATCATCCAAACCGTCCGAATTTGCTACTTAAAGGAACAATTGAGTATCACCGGTGAATTTTTTGACCAATGGTATACTTTTTTTTAATGAGACACCCTATATATTATGTGTTTATTGGATAGCGCTAAAATTCTCTTTTTAAAAATATATACATTGCCTATAATTCATTCATCCATTGTTGAAATATCCGCTATTAAAAAATTAAAATATTACTAATTTACTATATAAAATAAATCACAGTATCCATTGAAATAATCAACAATTTTAATAAGATAACCTTGTTTTTCAATGGGTACTGTGATTTATTTCATATAGTAAATTAGTAAATTTTTTTTGGGGTTTTTTAATGGCAAAATAATAATAAAAAAAAAGGATAATTTTTAAATTTTAAAAAAAAATTTTTATTTTTTTTAAAAAGAATTTTTATAAAAATAAATAATATATATTTTTATTTAAAAAAAATTTATTTAAAATAAGTTTTAAAAATATATATATAAAATATATATATATATATATATATATATATATATATATATATTTTATATATATATATATATATATATATATATATATATATATATATATATATATATATATATATATATATATATATATATATTTTTTTAAATAATTTTTAGAGTGACCGGATCTCATATTGGGGAAAAAATGTCAATTTTGTTCGTCTGGACCCTACAAAACGATTCCCCTTTCCAGATATTGAGATAGCCAAATTTGAGCTCGATTAACAAGTTAACCCGTGCCGCTCGTCGCTCAAGTTTGAAAAAAATTAAATTTTGGCCAAAGGCGACATATGGAGCATAACCCAAAATGGTAAATAATAAAAACACGCTTAATATCTTAAAGAAAGCTAATTTTGTTCTTCAAAATTTATATTCTATACATAATTGT
The DNA here is from genome assembly GCA_019359885.1 of Listronotus oregonensis. Classification (NCBI taxonomy): domain Eukaryota; kingdom Metazoa; phylum Arthropoda; class Insecta; order Coleoptera; family Curculionidae; genus Listronotus; species Listronotus oregonensis. The sequence continues at coordinate 3,777 of JAHBCN010027458.1, read as the reverse complement.
TTTATTTTAAGTCAAACCGAGTTACAACAGCCTTTAGCCCCAAAAACGTGACTTGGTACCACTAGGAGCATACTTCGTATTTTTGTTATTAAGTGATAAACTTTGCTTTTTTGGTATATTTTTGGAAATTTTTTAATATATATATATATATATATATATATATATATATATATATATATATATATATATATATATATAATAAAAAATTATTTTTTTTTTTTTTCAAGTAATACTTATAAGTCTAATGACATTTTTTATTTTAAAATATAAAAATCGGTATATAATACATATAAAACAGACACAGAAAAGATACAGACCTATACCTCATGAGGTTGATAATTTTACATAGTTATCTAATCTATTCTAGAGCTTTTGTTAAAGTAGTTTTTAAACGTCAGGATAAATCTCCATTTACTTACAACTTCGGACATATTGCTTTTGTTCTTCATCTTTTATAAGAAGGTTGTTAAAGTCGGTTATTAATTTTTTAAACCCCGCTCAGCCATATCATTAACTACTTTTAATGTTTTGACAATTTTTAATCCTTTCTTGGAAGTCATTATTTTGAGGCCAGGTGTTTGGATGTTGTCTTAGGAAATCTGTTTTTATATTAAATCGGTCAAAGAAGGTAAACGTTTCTTTAGTAAAAATTTCCAATCCTCTATCAAATATCTCTTTTAATTTTTCTTTACTAACTTTTGGATTTACAACCCTAAACGTGCTCTGATGATTCATCTTGCTTGAGCAATTTGTTAGCCATTAACACTTTTCATCGTTGTAATGGTGGGATCAAAAAACGATAATCCCACCAACTCTGCATTCAAATACCACAAATGTTCGAAAATTTGGTCAGAGCTATTTCTGCAATGTCGTTAACAATTCTTTATAGTCTAACAGACTATGCAAAATACCTAAATCTTGCTTTGGTGCAAGATAACTTTGGACACTAAACCAACGCAATAAATTTTAACTAGGAAAACAGAAATAGCACGCACAGAACTTTCTTCTTCTTAAGACATCTTAAATTGACGAAAAATGAATATTTTTAAGCAGTAAATAGCCTTTGCCATCCACCTAGCGTGATGAATCTCCTGGATTTCCCTAAAACCCACAACATTGCCGTCTAGTGATCCAACAAATACGAGAACCAACTGCTAGCTCCTTGTAGTCATCTCTGGGGTGGCTCTCAGTTAATTTGGTCTTGAATTCAGCAGTAACATTTCAATTCTTCTGGAGTTAGCTGCTTTTGTATTGTTGTCCAATGTACCATCTTGGGCCACCAGTAAGGAATCTCTTAAAAATGTCTGGATGAGGTCCAGTGGTTGATCCCATTTTTGTATCGAATACGCCTCTTAACGAATTTCAAAATGGTGACGGCAAGCTAGGTATAACAATTCTCTTCCTAACATTTTCTTCAATATGACGCATGCTCCTTTGAGTCTTCCCGTGTTGGATGCTGTCTTTGAAGCACATCGCCTTGACGGTGTTGGGAAGACCCATTCATGTAGACATTCTTGCGGCCAGCTTCTCCTCTCCGAGCTGTTTCCCTGTTACAGGAACTCCCAGCGCTGTTCCTTTTCGCCACATGAAATAGCAATAGCTATTCGCTCACATGCTCTTTTTTTAAAATAACCGGTAAAAGTTTACCGTCCCAATGGACAACCACGGGCTCTTTTTCAGGTATGTTCACTTTATAAAAATTTTTTTAGTATATTGTTCTCTAACATTTGCCTTCTATAATGTAATAAAGTTTTCGATACTTTGTACTCAAGAGGTCAAGGTTTAGTGCTTCTAGGTAGCTATTAAAATTCTCTGGCATTTCTGTCGGATACTTTACATCGATCTAACAAAATCGACAGTTTCATGTTTAAAATCTCTTTAACGCCCCTTCAAATGAAACTTTCATCCTCTTGCTCTCAGATGGTCCTGGATCTTCTAACTTCTTTAGGGATGTCCATTTCCTCCAAGCTCTCAAGTTCCTGGTGGATGCTTCCTCTTCAATGTCTTCTTTTTTTTTCTTCTTCAACTCGTCTTCATCATCCGTCTCTAAGAAGCAACAAAAGAAAAAAAAAAATATAAAAACTTGTCGTTTTTGCAGAAGAGTAATAATACATAGGTACTAATTTCCTATTCTAATTTTAAAAGTATTATTTAAAAAATATCATAATCTATTATTTATCTATTTTTAGAATTTATTAATAAAAAAACTCCAATATCAAAAGTTCTTTCTTGGATTTGTCGGTTCATTTTTTCAAGTTCCTTTTTCGCCTTGATTTCTTACTCGAGACAACAGATCCACTCCTGTCATGGTGGGCGGCCCATTCTGCCCTCTGTTTTACAGAACCCTATCTTCTTCCGATTTCATCAGAGACAAGGCATCTTGTTGACAATATCAAAGAGATCGTCCAATTTTCAACAAACTGTTTAAATTTGTTCTTAACCGCTTCCGATGTTTTCTTCCGACCTTTTGAAGAGTTCTCCATCGGCGTGAAATTTTCTAGCTTAGTAATTGCATCTTGCTCATGTTTAGTCGAATTCGAGCTTTCTCCCAAAAATGAACACTTCTCGTATGCAAGTTTTGCTTTGATTCTCTTACAGTTAATTTCACAGTACGTAAATTATAAAATAAAGCACACAAAACTTGACGATTTGAGGGTAGTTACAACCTGATCTGGTGAATGGGATAGCCCACAAGAAATATTTTATCCTTGGTCCGGCACACCTGATGTGGATGCCATTCCAGAGTTTAATAGGTAAATAACAGTTAAAATATATTACAAACTTTAATTTTAAAAAATGTTTTCAAAAAAGTCTTTTAAAATAATACTATAATAGTTATAAAAAACAATAACACACACTTGGAAAATTAACAAAAAAAAAAAAAAAAAACGTTAAAATATCTCTAGATAATTGTTCGATCTAACCAGCTCAAAGGCACTTTAGAAACTAAACTGAATAAATGAAAGGTCGGTTGTACGCTGAAGTAAAATCACCATCCCTAAAATAAAATTAGATTTACCCTCTTTTTACCTGTCAAACGGGGCTTTCTTTGGTAAACTAGTCAGGTAATGCCCATATAATAAAAGATTAAATTTGAACAAAAGGTTCTTTATGTTTGAAAATTGAGTTCCAAAATACTTTTTAACAAAGAAAATGTTAAATCCGAGACACATAATGTAAAAACCCGTAAAATTCTCAGAATACTCCCAAACGAGCTTCTACTGGTACCTGGTTACGTTTTTAGGGTCAAAGGCTGTTGTAACTCCGTTTGACTTAAAATATCAACAATTATGTATAAAATATAAATTTTAAAGAACATGATGTGCTATCTTTTGAGATATTAAGCGTGTTTTTATTAGTTACCGTTTTTGAGTTATGGCTTATTATGTCAGCTTTTTGGCCAAAAATTGGGATTTCAAACTTTGAGCGACGAGCGGCACGGGTGAACGACCTTTAATCGAGCTCAAATTTCGGCTATCTCAATATCTGGAAAGGGGAATCGTTTTGTGGGGTCCAGACGAACAAAATTCTGACATCGATATTTTGCAGTACCTAATATATATATATATATATATATATATATATATATATATATATATATATATATATATATATATATATATATATATATATATATATATATATATATATATATATATATATATATATATATATATATATATATATATATATATATATATATATATATATATATATATATATATATATATATATATATAATATTATTATTAAATATTTTATAATATATATATTAAT